>CAWUFW010024836.1:0-54044 GCA_963921515.1 Calotriton arnoldi | reverse complement strand
GTTAGACTTGGCATCTTTTGGTGTGTTTCCCCTGACTTTTTGCTTTCTGACCTCCCGGTTTTGACTCTGTTTTTGCTGGTGTAATGATTCTGCGCACTTTCCTCACTGCGGTCCAGTGGGAAAGTGCAAGTGCTCCTGTATAAAATGCGTTATGGATTGGTGTTTCCATGATTGACCTATTTGGTTTATCTGTCAGTCCCTTGTAAAGTCCACTGCGAGTGCCAGGGCCTATAGACCAAATGCTGTTGGTGGGCTGCAGCACTGGATTGTGCCACCCACGCAAACAGCCCGTAAAATGTAACTCGGGCCTGCCATCGCAGAGCCTGTGCGCAGCCTGGGGCTGCCATGTCGACTTGGCAAGTGCACACACTTGCAAGTCCCTAAACCTTCCCTTTGCTGCATGTTAGTCACCCCTAAGGTAGGCCCAAGGTACCCCTGTGGGCAGGGTGCGTTGTATGCGAAAGGTAGGACATGCCCGGGTGTGTGCGGCATGTCCTGATAGTGAATTACAGCCTAGTTCGTTTTTCACTATTGCAAGGCTACCTGTTCCCCCTAGGCCAGAACGGGCGGTTTTGATTATTACAGTATATAATCCTAACTGACCCCGGGAACATGGTAGAAATTCGAGTTTAGTATGCCTGGACTCAGAATGATAAAATGCAGCTTTTAGTGAAGTTGGTTTTAACATTCTGTGTTTGAAAATACCACTTTTAGAAAGTGGGTATTTTCTTGTCTAACCATCCAAGCCTGCCTCTGCGAGGTTGTGTATTCCTTGTCTGGAGTGTGAGTGACAGGGGCTGGGGGATGCCAGGAGACAGGGTGAGTCAGCGCAGGGCTGAATAGCAAGATCTACATGTAGATGGGTGGGAGGGGTCGCACCTGGGCCCTGAATAGGACAGTGCCTTCCCTCCACAATGCTGGCTCCACCTCCTGTGGTGCGTCTGATGTCCCTGGCCTACTCACTGAAAGAAGGGACGGAGACTTGTCAACAAAGTGCTCCAGAACTGGTTTGGACTAGGCAAAGGCCTCTCTGCCTTCAGAGAACAAAGGAATTTGGGATATAAATATTGGGGCCCTGACCCCATGAATTTAGATCTCGCTGGAATCAAGGAACCTGCCAAGACAAAGAGCTGGAAGAGCTGCCAGGAGGAGTACTGCCCCTTTGCTGTGTTGTTGCTTTGTTGGGTTGGCCTGCAGCTGCTGCTTCTGCCTTGGGCAGTGAAAGGACTGGACTGAACTTTCTACAAACTTGTGCTGAGTATCTCCAAGAGCCTGAAACCGAGCTGGCCTCCTGTTAAGAAGTCTCAGGGACTACAAAGACTTCACAAGCCTCTGGGTACCGCTTCTGGAACGCTGTTTCAGTTGCCACAGAGGAAGGGAACTGCAACCGACTCCGTCAACCGAATCCATCCCTGGCCGGTGACCTGTTTGCACCGCAGACCGCATCGCCCCGCTTCGCATCGCAACCCTGGTCTCACCGTGGGCGACGTCCGACGCCGCCAACATCGAGCCGCTGCTTGCACCGTGACCTGTGGGCACCGCAGTTCGCATCGCATCGCTTCGCATCGCAACCCTGGTCTCACCGAGGGCGACGTCCGACGCCGCCAACATCGAGCCGCTGCTTGCACCGTGACCTGTGGGCACCGCAGTTCGCATCGCATCGCTTCACTGAACCAACCGGACCCGACCGACGAGGTCGCTGCAACTGGCTCAAGAGTCGTGACTGCACCGCATTTGGGGGCACCGCTCGCACATCTGCGACGCACCGCTCCGACTCGCACCGCTGTCCGACGCCAGCTCCCGCACTCCGGCTTGGTCGCCTGCATCGCAACCTGTCAGCACCGCATCGAGCATTGTCTCCCCCTGCATCGCACGCCTTGGACTCACCGACTCCGTCTGCACGACGCTCATTGAGCCGCTGCCTGACCCGCATCGAGGGACACCGCACCTTGCATCGCTCCGTCTTGCACCGCAACCGCGACGAACGCCGACCGGCTCGTACACTCCGTACCAGCCACAACGAGAAAGGTACTGTAACCGAGTCTGTTCATGACTCTGCTGGCCCGTATCGACGCGGTCGGCTGGAACTGTTAGACTCTGTGGTTTTCAGCATCACGGTAGGCTCGGACGGAGCTACCGACTCGTACGAACTTTGCTTTTGTGCTATTCCTGCAAAGAAGAAGTTACCGTATCAAGCATTCATTTTTTAAAGTACAGTATTGTGGATTTTTGTCGTAATTGGTCTTGTCTTGAGTATATAAAATATTGGTTATTTTTCTAAACTGGTGTGGTGTCCGTTTGTAGTGCTTACACTGTATTACTGTTGGTTATGCGCAAATGCTTTACACACTGCCTCTGAATTAAGCCTGACTGCTCGTGCCAAGCTACCACGAGGGTGAGCAGGGGTTACTTCACGAGTGTAACAACCCTTACCCTGACTAGGAAGAAGGGTCCCTACTTGGACAAAGGTGCAAGCCCTTGCCAACTAGAGATCCCATTTCTAACATTGGTTGTCAGCGGTGAGGATAGGACTTGTGTTTGCACTTGACTTACAGTGATTGGTGTGCACTACTACCATATCGCAGACCATTACGTACCACATACTGGTTCTTTTTCTTTTGGCCTATTTTTGATCTTGCCAGTTTTCAACTCACGACTTTTGTCATGCCTGAATCAATTGCATCATCCGTTGCATCTCTGGAAGTTATCTTTGAGGAGGACAGGTTGGAATCCTACGCCGTAAAGGAGTTACGAGCGATTTGTAAAAACCTGAAAGTCCAAATCAAAGGCCTCACAAGGAAGGAGGAGCTACAGAAGGCGCTGAGGGCCTGGGTAGCAGCCAGACATGCCAATGGGCAGCCTGGTGATCTCAGTGAGGAGGTGGAGGAGCCTATTTCCAGGGTGGATGTGCTTTTGGGTAGGGGGAACCCGCCAGGTCAGGCAGCAGCAGTCTGTCCCCAGAGGAGCTGGAGGACAGGCGGGAGGCAAGGCAGTTTGAGCTGCAGAAGCTCAGGCTGGAGAGTGAGCGGGAGGAGAAGAGATTGGCCATAGAGGAGAGGAAGATGCTCTTAGAGCATGAGAGAGAACTGAAGGAGCTAGAACTTAGGAGTAAGTCAGGCTCAGATGGTGGCAGCAATTCGTCCAGAAAGGCATACAGGATTGTGCACATTCCCAAGAACGTAGGCAAGGAGTTCAAGAAGGGGGATGACATACAAAGGTGGTTTCAGGGTTATGAGGCAGCCATACACATGAATGGGGTCCCTGAGGAGAATTGGGGAGCAGGATTGTGGCCACTTTTCCCTGAAGAAGCAAGGGATGCTCTGATAGCTTTGGGTAAGGGGTATCACATCACCTATGCTGACATGAAGGATGCCCTTCTCACGAAGTATGGTCTTACTCCTGAAAAGTACAGGGATCAGTTCAGGTCCAGTAAGAAGTCTGATGCCAACACTTGGTTGGAATGTGTGGATGTGTTCTGCAGGTCTCTGGATGGTTGGGTGAAGGGCAGTAGTGTAACAGATTTTCAGGGGCTCTACAACTTGATTGCATGGGAGCACTTGTCTAGTCTATGTTTTGCAGATCTGCGCCAGCACCTAGTTGATAGTAAGCTAACTGATCCCAGGAAGCTTGCTATGGAAGCGGACCGCTGGGTGAGTACCAGGGTCCACAAGAAAGCGTTTGGGGAGACTCAGCCAAAGGTGGGCAGGGTCCCCAGCAGAAAGGTGGGGGGACAAGGGTAAAGCACAGGAGTTCTCTAAAGGGCCCCAAACTAGTACCCAGGGTAAAGGTTCCCAGCCCCCCGGTGATAAGAAGAAAGGGGTCTCTACAGGGAAGCCTGTTGAGACCGGCCCCCGCAAGTGTTATGCATGTGACCAGGTAGGTCACTTTAAGGGGGACCCCAAGTGCCCGAAGGGGACACAGCCACCCACCGGTGGACAGTCCAAAGTGTTGGCTAGTGTAGCGCTTGGGGAGGAGGGGTGCCCACAGGAGGGTAGGGATCCTGCAGAAATGACCCTTGTCTCACTAGGGGACAGTGAGATGGTCCCAGGAAACCAGGTGCCCCCTAACACAAAGAAATATAGCACCTGGGTGACCATTAATGGGAACAGGGTAGAGGCTCTCAGAGACACTGGAGCCAGTGTGACCTCAGTCCGGTGTCACCTGGTGTCTGAGAAGCAAGTAGTCCCAGGAGCATTCCACCAAGTAGTTGCTGTAGACAACTCAGAGCGCCAATGTATGGTGGCGCAGGTTCCCTTTGAATGGGGGGGTCTCAGGTCCCTTGAGGGTGGTTGTGAGCCCTACCATGCCTGTAGATTGTCTGCTAGGAAACGACCTGGAGCAGTCCTCATGGAAGGAGGTTGAGCTCAGGTCTCACTTGGAGATGCTTGGGTTGCCAGAGTGGGCATGCGTGTCTACTCGGTCAATGGCAGCCAGAAAGGGTGATCAAGAGGACTTGGAGCCTGAAACAGTGGCCCAAGTCCCTGCCAAGAGAAAGGGCAGGGGCGCGGGAAACCGGCCCCCGAAGTTCCCACGGACCGGGAGGAGGCGGACCTCGAGGGGGACGCCCGGTGCCTACAGGGGAGCAGGTAGCCGAACTCGGAGACATCTCTGAGCTGACCCATTGGCAGCAAGAAGGGGGTCCCACCAGGGAGGAGTTCTGCAGGGAGCAGAGCGAGTGCCCTACTCTGGAGGGTCTGCGGCGGCAGGCTGCAGACCAGGCAGCTGGTAATCAGTCCGGGTCACATCTGATCTACTGGGAGAGTGGTCTCCTATACAGTGAGCCTAAGGTTGCTGAGCCTGGGTCAGCCCGTGTGCTGGTGGTACCCCAGCGCTTCAGGACCTTCCTACTGGGTCTGGCTCATGACGTGCCTTTGGCAGGACATTTGGGGCAGGACAAGACCTTTGACAAGCTTGTCACCCACTTCTTTTGGCCCCAAATGCGAAGGCAGTCAGATGCGCACTGTAGGTCTTGCCAAACTTGCCAGGCAAGTGGTAAGAGTGGGAGGAAGGTCAAAGCTCCTCTCCAACCTTTTCCGGTTGTTGGAACACCCTTTGAAAGGGTAGGGATGGATATTGTGGGGCCACTGGATCCCAAGACAGCCATGGGCAACAGGTACATCCTGGTCTTGGTGGACCATGCCACCCGGTACCCGGAGGCAATCCCTCTCAGGACAACGACGGCGCCAGTGGTGGGCCGGGCGTTAATTTAATGGGGATCTTTTCCCGTGTGGGATTCCCCAGAGAGGTGGTTTCTGATAGGGGGACCAATTTCATATCCAAGTATATGACATCCCTGTGGAAGGACTGTGGTGTAACCTACAAGTTCACCACTCCTTACCACCCACAAGGAAACGGTCTGGTGGAGAGATTCAACCAGACCTTGAAAGGCATGATCAAGGGTCTAACAGAACCCATGAGGCGTAAGTGGGACATCCTCTTGTCATGCCTACTCTTTGCATACAGGGAGGTGCCTCAGAAGTCTCTTGGGTACAGCCCCTTTGAGCTCCTGTATGGCCACCCTGTCAGAGGACCTCTGAGTTTGGTAAAGGAAGGCTGGGAGGCAGCTCCCAGGAAAACTCCCCAGGATGTATTTAGCTACATGCTGGCCTTTAGAAACCAAACTGCCCGCTTCAGGAAACTCGCTCAGGCGAACCTAGAAGCAAGCCAGGAAGAAATGAAGAGATGGTATGACCAGAATGCCACTCTGGTCGAATTTCAACCTGGGCAAAAAGTGTGGGTAATGGCCCCAGTGGCACCTTGTGCCTTGCAGGACAAGTGGACTGGGCCATATGAGTTAAAGGAGCGCAAAAGTGACGTCACCTACCTGGTGGACTTACAGGCTCCAAGGAACAGGTTGAGGGTCCTCCACGTGAACCGCCTCAAGCCCCACTTCGAGAGGTCCGAAGTGAGTATGCTCTTGGCGACAGATGATGGGGTGGAAGAGGAGAGTGAGCCTCTCCCTGACCTCCTGTCTACCAAGGAGCATGATGGGTCAGTAGAGGGTGTGATCCTCTCCCCTACTCTGACTCAGGAGCAGCAGGGGGACTGTCGCCAGTTGTTGGGACAGTTCGCCCCACTGTTCTCTCTGACCCCCGGTGTTACTCACTGGTGTACCCATGACGTGGACACTGGTGACAGCCATCCTGTGAAGCACAAGATTTACAGGTTGACTGACCGGGTCAGAGCCAGCATCAAGGAGGAGGTCTCTAAGATGTTGGCGTTAGGGGTGATTGAGCCCTCCCACAGTCCTTGGGCCAGCCCAGTGGTCTTGGTCCCAAAGGCTGCGGCGCCCGGTGCCACTCCAGAACTCCGGTTTTGTGTGGACTACCGTGGGCTCAATGCCGTCACCAGGACTGACGCGCACCCCATCCCCAGAGCTGATGAGCTCATTGATCGGTTGGGAGCTGCCCGGTTCCTCAGCACGTTTGATTTGACGTCTGGGTACTGGCAGATTGCCTTAACCGATGGGGCCAAGGAGAGATCAGCATTCTCAACCCCAGAAGGTCATTACCAATTCCGGGTGATGCCCTTTGGGTTGAAGAATGCCCCTGCCACCTTTCAGAGGTTGGTCAATCAGGTGTTGGCTGGGCTGGAGGATTTCAGTGAAGCCTACCTGGATGACATTGCTGTGTTCAGTTCCAGCTGGGAAGAACATTTACAGCACCTTGAGAAAGTGTTGAGGGCTCTGCAAGGTGCAGGCCTCACGATCAAGGCCAGTAAGTGCCAGATCGGGCAGGGTTCTGTGGTGTACTTGGGGCACCAGGTAGGAAGCGGCCAGGTGGCGCCCCTACAACCCAAGATTGACACCATTCTGGCTTGGGAGCCCCCCAAGACCCAGACAGAGGTGAGAGCCTTCTTAGGTCTCACCGGCTACTATAGGAGATTTGTTAAGGGCTATGGCACCATCGTTGCCCCCTTAACAGAGCTGACCTCTAAGAGGCAGCCCAGGAAAGTGATCTGGACTGAGTCCTGCCAGAAAGCTTTTGATGCCCTGAAGGCAGCCATGTGCACGGCGCCCGTGCTCAAGGCACCTGACTTCTCCAAGGAATTCGTCGTGCAGACTGACGCTTCAGAGCATGGTGTGGGAGCGGTGCTCTCACAACTGAACGAAGAGGGCCTGGATCAGCCTGTAGTCTTCCTTAGCAGGAGACTACTTCCCAGGGAACAGAGGTGGAGTGCCATAGAAAGGGAAGCTTTTGCTGTGGTCTGGGCACTGAAGAAGTTGAGACCATACCTGTTTGGGACTCACTTCCGGGTTCAGACAGACCACAGGCCCCTCAGATGGTTGATGCAAATGAGGGGTGAGAATCCAAAACTGCTGAGGTGGTCCATCTCCCTACAGGGAATGGACTTTACGGTGGAACACCGTCCTGGTACAGAACACGCCAACGCAGATGGTCTGTCCAGGTTCTTCCGCCTTAGTGAAGAGAACTCCAATGGGGTTGGGTAGTTCTCCCTACTTTCAGCTGGAGGGGACATGTGTTAGACTTGGCATCTTTTGGCGTGTTTCCCCTGACTTTTTGCTTTCTGACCTCCCGGTTTTGACTCTGTTTTTGCTGGTGTAATGATTCTGCGCACTTTCCTCACTGCGGTCCAGTGGGAAAGTGCAAGTGCTCCTGTATAAAATGCGTTATGGATTGGTGTTTCCATGATTGACCTATTTGGTTTATCTGTCAGTCCCTTGTAAAGTGCACTGCGAGTGCCAGGGCCTATAGACCAAATGCTGTTGGTGGGCTGCAGCACTGGATTGTGCCACCCACGCAAACAGCCCATAAAATGTAACTCGGGCCTGCCATCGCAGAGCCTGTGCGCAGCCTGGGGCTGCCATGTCGACTTGGCAAGTGCACACACTTGCAAGGTACCGCTGTGGGCAGGGTGCGTTGTATGCGAAAGGTAGGACATGCCCGGGTGTGTGCGGCATGTCCTGATAGTGAATTACAGCCTAGTTCGTTTTTCACTATTGCAAGGCTACCTGTTCCCCCTAGGCCAGAACGGGCGGTTTTGATTATTACAGTATATAATCCTAACTGACCCCGGGAACATGGTAGAAATTCGAGTTTAGTATGCCTGGACTCAGAATGATAAAATGCAGCTTTTAGTGAAGTTGGTTTTAACATTCTGTGTTTGAAAATACCACTTTTAGAAAGTGGGTATTTTCTTGTCTAACCATCCAAGCCTGCCTCTGCGAGGTTGTGTATTCCTTGTCTGGAGTGTGAGTGACAGGGGCTGGGGGATGCCAGGAGACAGGGTGAGTCAGCGCAGGGCTGAATAGCAAGATCTACATGTAGATGGGTGGGAGGAGTCGCACCTGGGCCCTGAATAGGACAGTGCCTTCCCTCCACAATGCTGGCTCCACCTCCTGTGGTGCGTCTGATGTCCCTGGCCTACTCACTGAAAGAAGGGACGGAGACTTGTCAACAAAGTGCTCCAGAACTGGTTTGGACTAGGCAAAGGCCTCTCTGCCTTCAGAGAACAAAGGAATTTGGGATATAAATATTGGGGCCCTGACCCCATGAATTTAGATCTCGCTGGAATCAAGGAACCTGCCAAGACGAAGAGCTGGAAGAGCTGCCAGGAGGAGTACTGCCCCTTTGCTGTGTTGTTGCTTTGTTGGGTTGGCCTGCAGCTGCTGCTTCTGCCTTGGGCAGTGAAAGGACTGGACTGAACTTTCTACAAACTTGTGCTGAGTATCTCCAAGGGCCTGAAACCGAGCTGGCCTCCTGTTAAGAAGTCTCAGGGACTACAAAGACTTCACAAGCCTCTGGGTACCGCTTCTGGAACGCTGTTTCAGTTGCCACAGAGGAAGGGAACTGCAACCGACTCCATCAACCGAATCCATCCCTGGCCGGTGACCTGTTTGCACCGCAGACCGCATCACCCCGCTTCGCATCGCAACCCTGGTCTCACCGTGGGCGACGTCCGACGCCGCCAACATCGAGCCGCTGCTTGCACCGTGACCTGTGGGCACCGCAGTTCGCATCGCATCGCTTCACTGAACCAACCGGACCCGACCGACGAGGTCGCTGCAACTGGCTCAAGAGTCGTGACCGCACCGCATTTGGGGGCACCGCTCGCACGTCTGCGACGCACCGCTCCGACTCGCACCGCTGTCCGATGCCAGCTCCCGCACTCCGGCTTGGTCGCCTGCATCGCAACCTGTCAGCACCGCATCGAGCATCGTCTCCCCCTGCATCGCACGCCTTGGACTCACCGACTCCGTCTGCACGACGCTCATTGAGCCGCTGCCTGCACCGCATCGAGGGACACCGCACCTTGCATCGCTCCGTCTTGCACCGCAACCGCGACGAACGCCGACCGGCTCGTACACTCCGTACCAGCCACAACGAGAAAGGTACTGTAACCGAGTCTGTTCATGACTCTGCTGGCCCGTATCGACGTGGTCGGCTGGAACTGTTAGACTCTGTGGTTTTCAGCATCACGGTAGGCTCGGACGGAGCTACCGACTCGTACGAACTTTGCTTTTGTGCTATTCCTGCAAAGAAGAAGTTACCGTATCAAGCATTCATTTTTTAAAGTACAGTATTGTGGATTTTTGTCGTAATTGGTCTTGTCTTGAGTATATAAAATATTGGTTATTTTTCTAAACTGGTGTGGTGTCCGTTTGCAGTGCTTACACTGTATTACTGTTGGTTATGTGCAAATGCTTTACACACTGCCTCTGAATTAAGCCTGACTGCTCGTGCCAAGCTACCACGAGGGTGAGCAGGGGTTACTTCACGAGTGTAACAACCCTTACCCTGACTAGGAAGAAGGGTCCCTACTTGGACAAAGGTGCAAGCCCTTGCCAACTAGAGATCCCATTTCTAACAATATGCTTGCAGTATTGAAAGATGAAGGAATACAAATTGAAAATCTGTTTGGACTTTGTTATACATGGAAACATTAATGTGAAAATTGTACATTTACTTCTACCACTAAGATAGACACTGAAAGATTCATATATTTGACAATACCAGATTGTAAAACAGTGTCTTTTAACAAATTAGTTAAATCAGCTAATCAAAATATGGAGTGTAGCCACTGCAAATCAGAAATGTTATCAACATTATTTATACAAAGATTTGGAGAATATATAATTTTAATGATACAACGTTGTAGAGCAGATGGAAGAAAATTGGAAACTTTAATAAAAAAATTTGTAGCAAGTCAACTATCAATATCAGGAAGAGCTTTCGTAGCAGTAGCAATTATTTTCCACGATGGACCTTCTACGACATCTGGACACTACACTGTCTATTTAAAGTGCAATAAAGGATGGACATATTGTAATGATGCCCATTTGGTTTTCAAATATTGTTTGCCTAACGAATTACCAAATTCATACCTAATATTCTTAATGCCAAAGTTCTGAGAACATAATTCGGCCTATTGGGAATATGTCAATATGAATTAATGAATTTATTTTGGATAATTTCAATATAAAGGATTTCAGGAATATCATTCGGCCTAGTGGGAAGATATCGATATGAATTAAGAAGTTTATTTTGGATATTCTCACTGCAAATGTTTTAAAGAACATCATGTAGACTATAAGGAAGTTATGAAGAATTGCTGATTCAATTATCGTTTCTGTTCTTTGATATTGTATTTAGAAAATTCTCTTAGAAAGAAGCATTTTATATATTTGATATTTGTATTATATGCAATGTTATTGAGGATGTTTATTTTAGGAAATGTGAACAGATAGTTGACTTTGTTGTAAATATTTTGAACATAGATTTGTTTTTTTTTAGCAATCTTATTGATTGTATTTTTTTGCCCGCTGTTATATGATGAGCAACATTGAAATCACTATCTATGGTAAATTTCAATAGATTCTGAGAACAGCAAAAAGGCAAACTGAATATGTTATATAATGGTAAAATTATGTTGTGTTCTTAAAATTATAATATTATATGTTATAACTGTATTTTGTCTTCTCTTTTACAGACCCTAATTCTAAAGTTTGAAAGTTTTTAAAATTTAAATTATAAAAAACAACTGCAAAAATTCTTTCAAAAACTTTAATATCTACTATTGTAAAGGTAAGATTAAGTAACCCAAACACTATCCATGCACTACTACATTCACCTCTGCACTATCCATACAGTCCTCTAACCACCTAGACACTGCTCATTAAGATCTTAAATTCCCCAGGTACTACCAGTGCACTCCAGCATTCATCCTGTCACTCCCAATGCACTCCTTGAGTCACCCAGCCAGTACCATCTACTAATCCAATCCCTCTGCCAATACCCAAGCACTTATAAATTCACTCAGGCACTCTCCTTGCAGTACTCTAATCATCCAGTCACTACCCATGTAGTCATGCAATGACCCAGTCACAAACACATGCACTGCTGCAATCCTTTGAGTGCTACCTATACAGTTTAGTAATCTCCCTGTTACTACATATGCATTCCTCCAATCACCCAGCCAGTCCCATGTCCTTTTCCAATCCCTCTGCCAATACCCAAGCGCTTATAAATTCACTCAGGCGCTCTCCTTGCAGTACTCTAATCATCCAGTTACTACCCATGTACTCATGCAATGACCCAGACACTAACACATGCAGTGCTACAATCACATGTGGACTATCCATGCAGTCCTCTAACCACCTACACGCTGCTCATTCACACCTTCATTTTCCCAGGTACTACCCATGCAGTTCAGCAATCACACTGTCAGTCCCCCTGCATTCCTCCAGTCACACAGCCTGTACCATATACTAATCCAATCACTCCACCAATACCCAAGCACTTATAAATTCACCATACACTCTCCTTGCAGTACTCTAATCACCCAGTCACTACCCGTGTACTCATGCAATGACCCAGACACTAACACATGCAGTGCTACAATCACATGTGCACTATCCATGCAGTCCTCTAACCACCTACACACTGCTCATTCACACCTTCATTTTCCCAGGTACTACCCATCTACCCAAGCAGTCCAGCAATCACACTGTCACCCCCCCTGTACTCCTCCATCATCCCCTTTGGTATCGCTTTGTTCGCCCTAAGTTGGCAGGGTATGCCCAGACGTGGGTCCCTTGCTCACTTTGCCACTGGATTCAAGCTAGCCTGGCTGATGACGGCTGAATAGCCAGAAACCGGTCCCAGGATGCTTGTTTCCGGTCCAGGGAAGACATGGCTTGGCAGTCCGGGCTGGACTGTTCCCATGAGGCACAGGGTCAGACAGATTTGCATATGGCCATGTCTGAACTGGGGTGGTGGAGTGAGCTAAAGAATGATGATGGATTAAACCCAGATCAGTTGACTGGGGGTGAGTGTTTGATTAGCTCAAGCGCTCCGTCCATCATCCCCTTTGGTATCGCTTTGTTCGCCCTAAGTTGGCAGGGTATGCCCAGACGTGGGTCCCTTGCTCACTTTGCCACTGGATTCAAGCTAGCCTGGCTGATGACGGCTGAATAGCCAGAAACCAGTCCCAGGATGCTTGTTTCCGGTCCAGGGAAGACATGGCTTGGCAGTTCGGGCTGGACTGTTCCCATGAGGCACAGGGTCAGACTGATTTGCATATGGCAATGTCTGAACTGGGGTGGTGGAGTGAGCTAAAGAATGATGATGGATTAAACCCAGATCAGTTGACTGGGGGTGAGTGTTTGATTAGCTCAAGCGCTCCGTCCATCATCCCCTTTGGTATCGCTTTGTTTGCCCTAAGTTGGCAGGGTATGCCCAGACGTGGGTCCCTTGCTCACTTTGCCACTGGATTCAAGCTAGCCTGGCTGATGACGGCTGAATAGCCAGAAACCGGTCCCAGGATGCTTGTTTCCGGTCCAGGGAAGACATGGCTTGGCAGTTCGGGCTGGACTGTTCCCATGAGGCACAGGGTCAGACTGATTTGCATATGGCCATGTCTGAACTGGGGTGGTGGAGTGAGCTAAAGAATGATGATGGATTAAACCCAGATCAGTTGACTGGGGGTGAGTGTTTGATTAGCTCAAGCGCTCCGTCCATCATCCCCTTTGGTATCGCTTTGTTCGCCCTAAGTTGGCAGGGTATGCCCAGACGTGGGTCCCTTGCTCACTTTGCCACTGGATTCAAGCTAGCCTGGCTGATGACGGCTGAATAGCCAGAAACCGGTCCCAGGATGCTTGCTTCCGGTCCAGGGAAGACATGGCTTTGCAGTTCAGGCTGGACTGTTCCCATGAGGCACAGGGTCAGACTGATTTGCATATGGCCATGTCTGAACTGGGGTGGTGGAGTGAGCTAAAGAATGATGATGGATTAAACCCAGATCAGTTGACTGGGGGTGAGTGTTTGATTAGCTCAAGCGCTCCGTCCATCATCCCCTTTGGTAGCGCTTTGTTCGCCCTAAGTTGTCAGGGTATGCCCAGACGTGGGTCCCTTGCTCACTTTGCCACTGGATTCAAGCTAGCCTGGCTGATGACGGCTGAATAGCCAGAAACCGGTCCCAGGATGCTTGTTTCCGGTCCAGGGAAGACATGGCTTGGCAGTTCGGGCTGGACTGTTCCCATGAGGCACAGGGTCAGACTGATTTGCATATGGCCATGTCTGAACTGGGGTGGTGGAGTGAGCTAAAGAATGATGATGGATTAAACCCAGATCAGTTGACTGGGGGTGAGTGTTTGATTAGCTCAAGCGCTCCGTCCATCATCCCCTTTGGTATCGTATAAATTCACTCAGGCGCTCTCCTTGCAGTACTCTAATCATCCAGTTACTACCCATGTACTCATGCAATGACCCAGACACTAACACATGCAGTGCTACAATCACATGTGGACTATCCATGCAGTCCTCTAACCACCTACACGCTGCTCATTCACACCTTCATTTTCCCAGGTACTACGCATGCAGTTCAGCAATCACACTGTCAGTCCCCCTGCATTCCTCCAGTCACACAGCCTGTACCATATACTAATCCAATCACTCCACCAATACCCAAGCACTTATAAATTCACCATACACTCTCCTTGCAGTACTCTAATCACCCAGTCACTACCCATGTACTCATGCAATGACCCAGACACTAACACATGCAGTGCTACAATCACATGTGCACTATCCATGCAGTCCTCTAACCACCTACACACTGCTCATTCACACCTTCATTTTCCCAGGTACTACCCATGCAGTCCAGCAATCACACTGTCACCCCCCCTGTACTCCTCCAGTCACCCAGCCAGTACCATATACTACTAATCCAATCACTCCGCCAATACCCAAGCACTTATAAATTCACCAAACAGTCTCCTTGCAGTACTCTAATCATCCAGTCACTACCCATGTACTCATGCAATGACCCAGACACTTACACATGCAGTGCTACAATCACATGTGCACTATCCATGCAGTCCTCTAACCACCTACACGCTGCTCATTCACACCTTCATTTTCCCAGGTACTATCTATGCAGTCCAGCAACCATACTGTCACCCCCCCTGTACTCCTCAAGTCACCCAGCCAGTACCATATACTAATCCAATCATTCCGCCAATACCCAAGCACTTATAAATTCACCATACACTCTCCTTGCAGTACTCTAATCACCCAGTCACTACCCATGTACTCATGCAATGACCCAGACACTTACACATGCAGGGCTACAATCACATGTGGACTAGCCATGCAGTCCTCTAACCACCTACACGCTGCTCATTCACACCTTCATTTTCCCAGGTTCTATCCATGCAGTCCAGCAATCACACTGTCACTCCCCCTGCACTCCTCCAGTCACCCAGCCAGTACCATATACTAATCCAATCACTCCACCAATACCCAAACACTTATAATTCACCATACAGTCTCCTTGCAGTGCTCTAATCATCCAGTCACTACCCATGTACTCATGCAATGACAAAGACACTTACACATGCAGTGCTACAATGACATGTGCACTATCCATGCAGTCCTCTAACCACCTACACGCTGCTCATTCACACCTTTATTTTCCCAGGTACTATCTATGCAGTCCAGCAATCACACTGTCACCCCCCCCCTGTACTCCTCCAGTCAGCCAGCCAGTACCATATACTAATCCAATCACTCCGCCAATACCCAAGCACTTATAAATTCACCATACACTCTCCTTGCAGTACTCTAATCACCCAGTCACTACCCATGTCCTCATGCAATGACCCAGACACTTACACATGCAGTGCTACAATCACATGTGGACTATCCATGCAGTCCTCTAACCACCTACACGCTGCTCATTCACAACTTCATTTTCCCAGGTACTACCCGAGCAGTCCAGCAATCACACTGTCACTTCCCCTGTACTCCTCAAGTCACCCAGCAAGTACCATATACTAATCCAATCACTCCGCCAATACACAAGCACTTATAAATTCACCATACAGTCTCCTTGCAGTGCTCTAATTATCCAGTCACTACCCATGTACTCATGCAATGACCCAGACACTTACATATGCAGTGCTACAATCACATGTGCACTATCCATGCAGTCCTCTAACCACCTACAAGCTGCTCATTCACACCTTCATTTTCCCAGGTACTATCTATGCAGTCCAGCAATCACACTGTCACCCCCCCTGTACTCCTGCAGTCACCCAGCCAGTACCATATACTAATCCAATCACTCCTCCAATACCCAAGCACTTATAAATTCACCATACACTCTCCTTGCAGTACTCTAATCACCCAGTCACTACCCATGTACTCATGCAATGACCCAGACACTTACACATGCAGTGCTACAATCACACGTGGACTATCCATGCAGTCCTCTAACCACCTACACGCTGCTCATTCACACCTTCATTTTCCCAGGTACTACCCATGCAGTCCAGCAATCACACTGTCACTCCCCCTGCACTCCTCCAGTCACCCAGCCAGTACCATATACTAATCCAATCACTCCGCCAATACCCAAGCACTTATAAATTCACCATAAAGTCTCCTTGCAGTGCTCTAATCATCCAGTCACTACCCATGTACTCATGCAATGACCCAGACACTTACACATGCAGTGCTACAATCACATGTGCACTATCCATGCAGTCCTCTAACCACCTACACGCTGCTCATTCACACCTTAATTTTCCCAGGTACTATCTATGCAGTCCAGCAATCACACTGTCACCCCCCCGTACACCTCCAGTCACCCAGCTAGTACCATATACTAATCCAATCACTCCGCCAATACCCAAGCACTTATAAATTCACCAAACACTCTCCTTGCAGTACTCTAATCACCCAGTCACTACCCATGTACTCATGCAATGACCCAGACACTTACACATGCAGTGCTACAATCACATGTGGACTATCCATGCAGTCCTCTAACCACCTACACGCTGCTCATTCACACCTTCATTTTCCCAGGTACTACCCATGCAGTCCAGCAATCACACTGTCACTCCCCCTGCACTCCTCCAGTCACCCAGCCAGTACCATATACTAATTCAATCACTCCGCCAATACCCAAGCACCTATAAATTCACCATACACTCTCCTTGCAGTACTCTAATCATCCAGTCACTACCCATGTACTCATGCAATGACCCAGACACTTACACATGCACTGCTACAATGACATGTGGACTATCCATGCAGTCCTCTAACCACCTACACGCTGCTCATTCACACCTTCATTTTCCCAGGTACTACCCATGCAGTCCAGCAATCACACTGTCACTCCCCCTCCACTCCTCCAGTCACCCAGCCAGTACCATATACTAATCCAATCACTCTGCCAATACCCAAGCACTTATGAATTCACCATACAGTCTCCTTGCAGTGCTTTAATTATCCAGTCACTAATCATGGTCTCATGCAATGACCCAGACACTTACACATGCAGTGCTACAATCACATGTGCACTATCCATGCAGTCCTCTAACCACCTACACGCTGCTCATTCACACCTTCATTTTCCCAGGTACTATCTATGCAGTCCAGCAATCACACTGTCACCCCCCCTGTACTCCTCCAGTCACCCAGCCAGTACCATATACTAATTCAATCACTCCGCCAATACCCAAGCACCTATAAATTCACCACACACTCTCCTTGCAGTGCTCTAATCACCCAGTCACTAGCCATGTGCTCATGCAATGACCCAGACACTTACACATGCAGTGCTACAATCACATGTGGACTATCCATGCAGTCCTCTAACCACCTACACCCTGCTCATTCACACCTTCATTTTCCCAGGTACTACCCATGCAGTCCAGCAATCACACTGTCAACCCCCCTGTACTCCTCCAGTCACCCAGCCAGTACCATATACTAATCCAATCACTCCGCCAATACCCAAGTACTTATAAATTCACCATACACTCTCCTTGCAGTACTCTAATCATCCAGGTAAATAGGCACTACTCATGTAGTCATACAATCATCCATGCACTACCCATGCACTGTTTGAATCAATCAACATCTACAGATATACTCATGCAATCACCCACGCATTAGCATGCAGTTATTTCTCTTTTTTAACCAGATAAGGTAGTTCTGAAAAAAACTCTTTTTTTTCTTCTTTTTTTGGTTTTATAAACTTTTTGTGTTTTTAAAAAAATTTGTATATTTTTTTGGTGTTTTCTTTAAAAACAGGAAAAACAAAAGAACTAAGGAGGTCATTACGATGGCGGACGGATCGCCGCCGCCCGTATAGCGGTGGCGATCCGCCCGCCATTTTCGTCCGCCCGCCTAACATTTCCCCCGCCATATTACGATGGTGGTGGGGACCCAGGCGGACGGAAAGACCATCCGCCAGTTTACCGCCAGTAGGCAATCCGCCCGATTGCCTACCGGGAGGAAAAGGCCTGCAATATGGTGGAGGTGCCTTGCAGGCACCGCCATCCATATTACGATGATGGCGGTCTCATGCCTTTCCATGGCGGAGACTCCGCCATGGAAAGGCATGCAGAGAATGCCTTTGGGGGCCCGTTGCGGGCCCCCAGGTGGTTGGGGGATGGGTGGCTGCACTTGGGGGGTACCCATGGTACCCCCCGACATTTGCATGCACAAGGTGGCAGGCACTGCACGGTGCCTTTCACGTTGTGCATGCAAATGCACAACATGCCCTTTTAACATTGTGGCGGGTGCTGAATACAGCACCGCCCGCCACAATGTTAAATATACAGGATGCGACCGCCATGGTGGCGGTCGCATCCTAATAGGCACAGCGGGACCGCTGCACCTCTTTTCCGTTGCGATGGCGGGCGGCATCATAATGACCTGCTAAGTTTGAACTTTGCAATTAAATAGTCATTGCAACCATAAAAAAAAAATTAACAGTGGTGGTTTCTTGCCGCAGAAACAACAGCATCTACGGATTGCTCTCCGCAGCAAAGGACAGTGTTGCACTTCAAGCAAAGTTGTTTTAGATTTGCAAATTCAGGACGAATGTCCGGGCCTCGAGGCGAGGAGGTTGAAGCTCCAGAAGTGCTTGGACCAGCTCCTTGGTCATCCTGCTGCCTTTCTTCTTGCGCACGTCGCAGTTGTTCCCGTGCAAATGGTCGAGGGTGAATGGTTTGCAGGTGTTTATACATGCTGGATGTTCCGCAGGAGTATTTTTTATCACTCCCCCTCGACAGTACTCTTGGGCATAGAGTACAACTGACCTTTCGTGCATTGACTTTCTTTTCTCCAGGTGGAATTGTGAAGAATTTCCAGACAATGCTTTCCTTTCTTTTAATGGAATGTCCTCTTCCTCTTCTTCCAAAGGAATATCCACCACAGGAGTAGAAGAAGCCATATCAGAAGAAAAAGGAAACACCAAAGAAATGTACAAACCAGCTCAAAAAACACAGCAGGTGTGTCTCCTGGGATGCTGTAGAAAGAATGAGAAAAATGGGCGGGGTACTTCAAGTTCTAGAATGGAAAACCTTATGAACCAATGACTTTTCAGGTCACATGGGAATCGCGCACCCAGCACGCACCCGGCGCGCACCCGGCGCGACTTCGCGAAAGTATATTTAACAGTAATATAACTTTATTGCAATTAGAAATATACAATTTTCATAATTAGTTTACATAATCTCTTGGTCTAATATACATATTCAACTAATATACATATAGTTTTCAACATAATTTTTTTCGCGGGAGTCGCGCACTCAGCGCGACCGCACACGTTCATTACTTTATGCAGGGCTGGGAACCGCGCATACGTCGCATACCAAACGCGCACATGACACGATCCCATACGTATATGACGTTACACGGGCCAGGCACCGCGCACCCGTCGCACACCAAACACGCACCCGGTGCGACCCCATACGTATATGACATTATGCGGGGCCACGCACCGCGCACCTGTCGCTAACCAAACACTCATCCTTCCCGACTTTGCTAATATGGCGGCTTCAATCCGCGCACCCACCGAGATAGGTACACGATGGTTGCGCGATTCCACTTTTTCTAAAAAAAAATATATATATTCATATGTAAGAAAACAGAAGACATTATAGAATTTTAATAACAAGAAAAAAATAAAAAAACTATTTTTAGGATATTAAACTTACAAAATATCACAAAAAACAAAAACAAAATTACTGAACAAACCATAGGTTTAATGAACATTATAGTTGGACATTAGCATTTAAAAAAACCTTTGAAATTCACTGAAAAACCATAGGTTTCAGGGACGTTATAGTTAGAAATTAGCATTTAAAAAACCTTTGAAATTCACTGAAAAAACCATAGGTTTCAGGCACGTTATAGTTAGAAATTAGCATTGAAGAAACCTTAGAAACTCACTGAAAAAAACATAGGTTTCAGGAACGTTATAGTTAGTTGGACATTTCACTCGTACAAAACCATAGAAATTCCGGCGTTATAGTTAGTTCAGCTAACTATAACTCGCGCCCCCACAATGCACTGCTGATGACGTCACATATTACATCATTCATGACATGGTCAGTGACATCACTGATGACATCACTGATGACATCTCAAATGACATCACTGATGACATCACTGATGGCATCATCCACGTGAAAATCTGATGCACCTCATCACACCCTAATATAACCCTTGATACACCCACTCTAAAATACAGACTATCATTTTCGAAACCATAAACACACCAATACCAGTTAGTACATACCCACTCCCTAATTCCTAGGTCTACACACACATCCACTCTTTCACCCATACAGTCACTCATACATGCAGTCAGCCATCAATACGGCATTATCATATGCACTCACATATCTATACAGACACTCACACACCGCCACTCATTCATAGAGTTACTCACACACCTAGTTAGTCATGCAAAGAATCAATCACACTCCCAATTACTCACCTGTACAGTTATACACACACACCACCTCACTTATTTAAACATATACTAACACATACTTACACTCTTCTACAATAACTAATACAAGCACACACTAATCCATACAGCCACTCTCACAATCACTCACTCTCACATATAGTCATGTATACACTCCAACACTCACATATACTGCCTTTCACATATGCAGTTACTCACACATGTACCACGTAGACATCCATTCACTCACCAACACACCCATACATACACTGACCCACCCATACAGCTCTTCACAGATGCACTCTTGAACCCATACACCCTGTGAATCATCCACTCACACATCTATGCACAGAGTTACACCCCCCCACCCACCCACACAGATACTCAGGCACCCATACAGATACTCAGACATCCAATGAATAACCCATATAGATCCTCATTTAGCTACTCACCAACCCATGCATTCGCTTACACACCAACTGACAAACTAAACTGTGTGAATGTCTGTATTAGTCACTAACACATGCATTCAGTAAGACACATTTAATCACTCACTTATAAAGTCAGTCACACACCTACTAAATCATCCATCCAGATACTTATACACCCATTCATTCTTCAATACACCTTGGCATATATATAAAACATATTTAAATTTTAAAGAAACACACAGTCACTGGATGATGTCATCAGTGATGTCATCAGTGATGTCATTTGAGATGTCATCAGTGATGTCACTGACCATGTCATGAATGATGTAATCAGCAGTGCATTGCGGGGGCGCGAGTTATAGTTAGCTGAACT
The DNA here is from genome assembly GCA_963921515.1 of Calotriton arnoldi. Classification (NCBI taxonomy): domain Eukaryota; kingdom Metazoa; phylum Chordata; class Amphibia; order Caudata; family Salamandridae; genus Calotriton; species Calotriton arnoldi. The sequence continues at coordinate 33,005 of CAWUFW010024836.1, read as the reverse complement.
AAGTATAACGCCGAAATTTCTATGGTTTTGTACGAGTGAAATGTCCAACTAACTATAACGTTCCTGAAACCTATGGTTTTTTCTGTGAATTTCTAAGGTTTTTAAATGCTAATTTCTAACTATAACGTGCCTGAAACCTATGGTTTTTCAGTGAATATATATATATATATATATATATATATATATATATATATATATATATCACGCAGATTTCCCTTTTTACAAAGAAAATACCAGGGCACTCCGGGGGATGCTGGATTAATTTATTGGCAAAATTGCTCTCTACCAATGCGTTTCACCTTTCGGCTTGTTCACGGTATGGCCTGAGCCTCCATACTTCCGTTTACATACAGGTAATCATTAGCAGTGAGAAAGGACAAGCATGATATACACATAATGTTTTCAGTTTCACTGAGCGCCATTTTGAAATGTCCATACTATACCGGCAATTTGATTATATTCTATGTGACTCAATTATCATGTTTAATAAACCCCATTTATTTTGTGTACAAAGTTAGCCACTGAGATATTTATTAAGTTTATATATCACTTAATACAACATAGGACAACTGAGAAAGGACGAACACGCTATATGATATATGTGTACAATACATCTTTGGACGCCAATAAATTGTGGTGACAGAGAACGCCAGTTAAGGATTATGGAATCTAGATTTATCATTGATTTTGAAACCTTAACACCTGTAGGTCTTAACTCTAGTGAAGAGTTAGCTATACATTTGTGAGAGGATGACTGCACAGGATAAATGTTGATTTGTACTTCCAAGTTTTTCTCCATAAGATAGTTGTATTAATATGGTTTTTAAGTGTATATAGGGAAGAGTAATTCATATTTTTAGTGGATCTTCATAGTAATATATGTGTTTTTTTTGTATTTATTTTTTTCTTGTTCCATTGCGCACATAGGAATGAAAAATTAGCTAAAAGTGCAGAGAGCTGCAATACCAATAATAAGAAGATTACTCAAGAATCAGCTGAGAATAAAACATAGGGTGCAGTATAGTTGTATACCACGAATATGAAAGGATGGGTGATGGGAATGCCCAATATGACATCATTGTTATAACAAACAGCATCAGCATGATTAAGAAATTATGTGATCTAATGATGTCCTTGAATAAGGACGTTCATGAAGGATGATAATATCAGGGATTTTGCCCACTAGGGACGGACTTTTCTCAACATATCTATAGCGTAAGTGCTTGTAAATACAATACAGTATGACTTAAGATTTTGGTCATTAAATTAACTAATGTTGTGGAATATTACCACTATAAGTGTCTGTATTGTACATAGGAATTATCTGGTTTATTTGTCTTTCCTTGAACTTTATGCTTGTACATACATTTTGTGTATCGCAGAAGAGAGTACTGTGATTATGCCCACTGGGGCTGAACTTCTCTTATGATTTTTTTAATGCATGTGTTGTAAATATAACAGCATGCCAGTGGCGACAACAGATAATGAATTAATTTATGTTGTGAAGCATCACCACGATTTAATGGCGTCCAAAGGTGTATTGTACACATATATCATATAGCGTGTTCGTCCTTTCTCAGATGTCCTGTGTTGTATTAAGTGATATATAAACTTAATAAATATCTCAGTGGCTAACTTTGTACATAAAATAAATGGGGTTTCTTAAACATGATAATTGAGTCACATAGAATATAATCAATTTGCTGGTATAGTATGGACATTTCAAAATGGTGCTCAGTGAAACTGAATACATTATGTGTATATCATGCTTGTCCTTTCTCACTGCTAATGATTACCTGTATGTAAACAGAAGTATGGAGGCTCAGGCCATACTGTGAACAAGCCGAAAGGTGAAACGCGTTGGTAGAGAGCAATTTTGACAATAAGTAAATCCAGCATCCCGGAGTGTCCTGGTATTTTCTTTGCAAAAAGGGAAATCTGCGTGATATTTGACAGGGTTATCGGAACCCATCCAGGACCTCCGCGATTTGAAGCCCCAGACTTCCGGAGTCTTGTGTTGGAAATATATATATATATATATATATATATATATATATATATATATATATATATATATATATATATATATATTATCTACTGGCGGTCGCCAGTAGATAGTTATAGTTACAACCTATTATCCATAGGAAATCCGCGACATTCTATTTGAAATAACTCTCTTGCCGGTTGACGTATCTTCGCAAAATTTTCAAACTTTGTGGCCCGCTCCGGTCCGCTCCTACCCTGAAAGTCTCGGGGGATTCGTCAAGCGGGGGCCGAGAAAAAGGGGGTCCCAAAACGCGTTTTCCCCATGCAATTTTCCATAGGAAACTTTAGACACGGCTACAGCCCGATCTGCTGAACGGAATTACACCAAATTTGGCAAAGAGGTAGTTCTTGGTTCAGAAAGAACCCTTTTTGTTAAATGGTGTAAATCCGTTCAGTAGTTGCTGAGAAAATCAAAAGTAAAAAGATAGTGATATCTATGGCCGAGTAGGGTCCGCGTACCCTCCCGATCACGAGCTGCATGTTAATTGGCTGTCAGCTGGCTGTCAACATTCCGATTCAGGAAATGTTGGCAGCCATTTTGTCCCTCGGTAGAACCGAGGGACAGAAACAAGTGCGCAAAGCGCACAAAGGGGGCAGGGTAGAAACACCCTGACCCCTAGGTTTGCTCAGGGGGTCCCACAAGGACCCCCTGGGCAAAAAAAAAATAAAACAATTTTTTTTAAAATCGGCAGGATGCGCTCAGGCTGCGCGAATCCTGCCGAAAAAAAAAAAAATCGATGCGCGGTCTCTCGCGCTTCGATGTTAATTGGCCCCGGGTGGGCCAAGTCACGGGGGCATGCTGGGGGGTTAATTTTATGTGTGGGGGCCTCTAAGGGCCCCCAAACCCCGGGACCACCACCCCCGGGGCTTTATGTATAATGGTGCGGGAGGGCTCTGAGCCCTCCCGCAGCCCCGGGGACCACCACCTCCCGGGGCTTCTTTTTTAAATTAAAAACCTGTGTGGGGGCTCCAGCCCCCACACGCCCCGGGACCACCACCTCCCCGGGGCACTAAGAAAAATTAAAATGGGGGTCCGTTTTGGACCCCCAAGCCCCGAGGACCACCACCTCCCGGGGCTTTCAAAATGTAGGGAGGGGGCCGCGCGGCCCCCTCCTGGAGCCTGTGGTGGCCCTGGGGACCGCCACCCCCAGGGCCGGCTCCTGCAGTGTCCTGGGGTGCCTACCCCGGGACACTGCTGTTTGCAATGACAGGACGGGAGCCTCGCGGCTCCCGTCCTGTCATTGCAAACTGCTTTGGATATTGGAAGAGAGAGCAGGAAACCTGCTCTCTCTTCCAATATCCAAAGCCGATTGCTTTCCACATGGGGAGCTGCATCTTAGCAGCTCCCCATGTGTAAAGCAATGCCAGCTCCTGTAGGACACGGGGAGCCGGCGGGACTGTGGGGGGCTTGGGGACCCCCCACAGTCCCCTAACGAGGCCAGGCCCCGGGGGATGGGGTCCCCGGGGCCTTAAATGGCCTGAGGAGGGGGGCCACGCAGCCCCCTGGCGCATACTGGAGGTTCCTGGTGGGCTAGTTGGCCCGTAGGGACCCTCATGATTCAAGGGGACTTAATCCCCCAACTTAAAACGCGCCACGGGGCGCGTTTGCACAGATGTCACCTCAGGCCCCGCCCCCTCCCTTCACCATTGTGCAAATATTCCTCTAAAATCAGCCGAAATACGAATTCTGATTTACTCACCTGTTATCAGGAGAGACCTCAGTGCTGCATCTTTCAGCCCAGTACTAATCCTGAAAAGTAATTTTAACCGTACTTACCAGTAACTTGAATTTCCTTCCATAGGCTAACATTGACTGGTTTCACTTGGAAATTCTTCTAAGTGTGGAGTTTTGGAACTTTAAAATATTCCTCTAAAATCAGCCGAAATACGAATTCCGATTTACTCACCTGTTATCAGGAGAGACCTCAGTGCTGCATCTTTCAGCCCAGTACTGATCCTCAAAAGTAATTTTAACCGTACTTACCAGTAACTTGAATTTCCTTCCATAGGCTAACATTGACTGGTTTCACTTGGAAATTCTTCTAAGTGTGGAGTTTTGGAACTTTAAAATATTCCTCTAAAATCAGCCGAAATACGAATTCCGAATTACTCACCTGCTATCAGGAGAGACCTCAGTGCTGCATCTTTCAGCCCAGTACTGGTCCTGAAAAGTAATTTTAACCGTACTTACCGGTAACTTGAATTTCCTTCGTAGGCTAACATTGACTGGTTTCACTTGGAAATTCTTCTAAGTGTGGAGTTTTGGAACTTTAAAATATTCCTCTAAAATCAGCCGAAATACGAATTCCGATTTACTCACCTGTTATCAGGAGAGACCTCAGTGCTGCATCTTTCATCCCAGTACTGATCCTCAAAAGTAATTTTAACCGTACTTACCGGTAACTTGAATTTCCTTCATAGGCTAACATTGACTGGTTTCACTTGGAAATTCTTCTAAGTGTGGAGTTTTGGAACTTTAAAATATTCCTCTAAAATCAGCCGAAATACGAATTCTGATTTACTCACCTGTTATCAGGAGAGACCTCAGTGCTGCATCTTTCAGCCCAGTACTGATCCTGAAAAGTAATTTTAACCGTACTTACCGGTAACTTGAATTTCCTTCATAGGCTAACATTGACTGGTTTCACTTGGAAATTCTTCTAAGTGTGGAATTTTGGAACTTTAAAATATTCCTCTAAAATCAGCCGAAATACGAATTCCGATTTACTCACCTGTTATCAGGAGAGACCTCAGTGCTGCATCTTTCAGCCCAGTACTGATCCTCAAAAGTAATTTTAACCGTACTTACCAGTAACTTGAATTTCCTTCCATAGGATATCATTGCCTGCTTTTTGCTGAAAAAGTTTCTAAGTGTTGATTTTTGAAACATACAAATATTCCTCTAAAATCAGCCGAAATACGAATTCCGATTTACTCACCTGTTATCAGGAGAGACCTCAGTGCTGTATCTTTCAGCCCAGTACTGGTCCTGAAAAGTAATTTTAACCGTACTTACCGGTAACTTGAATTTCCTTCCATAGGCTAACATTGACTGGTTTCACTTGGAAATTCTTCTAAGTGTGGAGTTTTGGAACTTTAAAATATTCATCTAAAATCAGCCGAAATACGAATTCCGATTTACTCACCTGTTATCAGGAGAGACCTCAGTGCTGTATCTTTCAGCCCAGTACTGGTCCTGAAAAGTAATTTTAACCGTACTTACCGGTAACTTGAATTTCCTTCCATAGGCTAACATTGACTGGTTTCACTTGGAAATTCTTCTAAGTGTGGAGTTTTGGAAATTTAAAATATTCATCTAAAATGAGCCGAAATACGAATTCCGATTTACTCATCTGTTATCAGGAGAGACCTCAGTGCTGCATCTTTCAGCCCAGTACTGATCCTCAAAAGTAATTTTAACCGTACTTACAAGTAACTTGAATTTCCTTCCATAGGATATCATTGCCTGCTTTTTGCTGAAAAAGTTTCTGTGTTGATTTTTGAAACATACAAATATTCCTCTAAAATCAGCCGAAATACGAATTCCGATTTACTCACCTGTTATCAGGAGAGACCTCAGTGCTGTATCTTTCAGCCCAGTACTGGTCCTGAAAAGTAATTTTAACCGTACTTACCGGTAACTTGAATTTCCTTCCATAGGCTAACATTGACTGGTTTCACTTGGAAATTCTTCTAAGTGTGGAGTTTTGGAACTTTAAAATATTCATCTAAAATCAGCCGAAATACGAATTCCGATTTACTCATCTGTTATCAGGAGAGACCTCAGTGCTGCATCTTTCAGCCCAGTACTGATCCTCAAAAGTAATTTTAACCGTACTTACCAGTAACTTGAATTTCCTTCCATAGGATATCATTGCCTGCTTTTTGCTGAAAAAGTTTCTAAGTGTTGATTTTTGAAACATACAAATATTCCTCTAAAATCAGCCGAAATACGAATTACGATTTACTCACCTGTTATAAGGAGAGACCTCAGTGCTGTATCTTTCAGCCCAGTACTGGTCCTGAAAAGTAATTTTAACCGTACTTACCAGTAACTTATATTTTCTTCCATAGGAATCCATTGTCTGGTTTTCAGCAGAAAAGTTTCAAAGTGTCGATTTTCACAAACTACAAATATTCCTTAAAAATCGCCTGTATGACTTAAACGCATTCTTTCAACTGTTTACAGGAGATGCACCAGTGCTGGATCCAGGATCCAACACTGAGTAAGAAAAAGTAACGATAACAGTTTTTACCTGCTAAGTGAATTTCCTTCCATAGGATAACATTGGTGATTCTATGAGAAAAAGTTTCTAAGTGTCAACTTTTAAAATACAATAATATTCCTTAAAAATCACGACTGTAACCAAAACGCTTTTACTCAACTGTTTACAGGAGATGTACCAGGACTGAATCTAGGATCCAGTCCTGTGGTTAGAAAAGTAATCCATAAAGTAACTAATTGCATTTAACTAGAAATTCACATTGAGCTGAATGTTGCATTGTGTATGAAAATGTGTTGCCCATTGCAACAACTGTAACTACTGTACTTAAAAGTCTATTGCCTATGTGCAAAGTATTTAAACTAAAGTAATTCATTCTGAGAAAGTATTTTTTGTAATGTAATGTATAATGTAATTACAATGTAATTTAAAAAATAAAATATGTAAAAGAAATTGTTTCTAAAAATGTAGTAAATCAGTGTGAAAAAAATTAATATAAAAATTAATACATTTAAAAATTGTCATTTAAAAAACCTTTGAAATTCACTGAAAAAACCGTAGGTTTCAGGCACGTTATAGTTAGAAATTAGCATTTAAAAAACCTTTGAAATTCACTGAAAAAACCATAGGTTTTAGGGACAGTTATAGTTAGTTGGACATTGCACTCGTACAAAACCCGTGAAATTCCCCGTTATAGTTAGTTCAGCTAACTATAACTCGCGCCCCGCAATGCACTGCTGATGACGTCACATATTACATCACTCATGACATGGTCAGTGACATCACTGATGACATCACTGATGACATCTCAAATGACATCACTGATGACATCATCCACGTGATAATCTGATGCCGCTCCTCACACCCTAATATAACCTTTGATACACCCAATCTAAATTACAGAGTGCCATTCGCAAAACCATAGACACTCCAACACCAATAACTACATACCCACTCACTGATTCTTAGGTCTACACACACACATCCACTCACTCACCCGTACAGTCACTCATACCTATGGTCACTCAGTACAGGACTATCATATGCACTCTTACTCCTATATAGACACTCAAACACCGCCACTCATCCATAGAGGTACTCACACACCTAGTCAGTCATGCAATAATTAAACACACTGCCATTTACTCACCTATACAGTTATACACACACCAGCTCACTTAATCATACAAATACTAGCACATTGTTACGCTCTTATACAATCACTGATACAAGCACACACTCATCCATACAGCCACTATCACAATCACTCACTCTCGCTTATAGCTATTTATATACTCCAATACACATATATACTGCCTTTCACATATGTAGTTACTCACACATGTACCACTGGGACATACATTCACTCACTAACACACTCTTACACACACTTACCCACCCATACAGTCTATCACAGATGCACTCTTGAAACCATCCACCCAGTGAATCACCCACTCACACATCTATGCACAGTCGCACACACCCCATCCACACAAACACTCAGGCACCCATACAGATACTCATAGAACCAATCAATAACCCATATAGACACTCATGTAGCTATTCGCAAATCCATGCATCCACTTACACACCAACAGACGGATACAGACATTCACACAGTTTAGTCACTAACCCATGCATTCAGTAAGATACGTTTAATCACTCACTTGTAGAGTCAGTCACGCACGTACTAAATCATCCATTCAGACACTTATACACCCACTCATTCTTCAATACGCCTTTCCCTATATATATTAAACATATTTAAACTTTACAGAAACACACAGTCACTGGATGATGTCATCAGTGATGTAATTTGAGATGTCATCAGTGATGTCATCAGTGATGTCACTGACTATGTCATGAGTGATGTAATATGTGACGTCATCAGCAGTGCATTGCGGAGCGCGAGTTATAGTTAGCTGAACTAACTATAACGGGGGAATTTCACGGGTTTTGTACGAGTGCAATGTCCAACTAACTATAACTGTCCCTAAAACCTATGGTTTTTTCAGTGAATTTCAAAGGTTTTTTAAATGCTAATTTCTAACTATAACGTGTCTGAAACCTATGGTTTTTTCAGTGAATATATATATATATATATATATATATATATATTCACTGAAAAACCTCAGGTTTCAGGGACTTTATAGTTAGGCTGGCATTTCACTCGTACAAAACCAGAGAAATTCAGCCGTTACAGTTAGCTGAGCTAACTATAACTCGCACCCCCGCAATGCACTGCTGATGACGTCACATATATCACTCATGACATGGTCAGTGACATCACTGATGACATCTCAAATGATATCACTGATGACATCACTGATGACATCATCCAGTGAGTGAGTGTTTCTAAAAAGTTTAAGAATGTTATATATACGCCAAGGTGTATTGAAGAATGAGTGGCTGTATGAGTGTCTGAATGGATGATTTAGTGGGTGTGTGACTGGAAAAGTGAGTGATTGAACATGTCTTAGTGAATGCATGGGTGAATTAATATTCTGTGTGAATGCCTGTATCAGTCTGTCAGTTGCTGTGTAAGTGGCTGCATGTGTTGGTGAGTAGCTACATGAGTGTCTATATGGGTAAATGATTGGTTGTCTGAGTATCTGTATGGGTGCCTGAGTGTCTGTGTGGGTGGGTGGGGGTGTGTGTGACTCCCTTCATGGATGTGTGAGGGGGTGATTCACTGGGTGTATGGGTTCATGAGTATGTGTGCAAGGGGCTGTATTGGTGAGTAAGTGTGCATATGGCTGTGTTTGTGATTGAGTGGATATCTCAGTGGTATATGTGTGAGTAACTACATATGTGAAAGGCAGTATATGTAAGTGTTGGAGTATATAAGTGACTATATGTGAGAGTGAGGATTCTGAGAGTGACTGTATGGATGAGTGTGTGCTTGTGTCAGAGATTGTATGAGAGAGCAAGTATGTGTTAGTATCTGTATGAATAAGTGAGGTGGTGTGTGTATAACTGTATAGGTGAGTAAATGGCAATGTGATTGATTCTTTGCCTGACTGACTAGGTGTGTGAGTAACTCTATGGGTGGGAGGCAGTGTGTGAGTATCTATATGGGGATATGATTGCATATGTCAGTGGCTGTATAGATGAGTGACTGCGTGAATGACTGACTGTATGGGGAGTAAGTGGATGTGTGTAAACCTATGAATCAGTGAGTGGGTATGTACTAACTGGTATTGGTGTGTCTATGGTTTCGAGAATGGTAGTCTGCATTTTAGAGTGGGTGTATCAAAGGTTATATTAGGGTGTGAAGAGGTGCATCAGATATTAAGTGGATGATGTCATCAGTGATGTCATCAGTGATGTTACTGACCATGACATGAGTGATGTAATATGTGACGTCATTAGCAGTGCATTGCGGGGGAGCGAGTTATAGTTAGCTCAGCTACCTATAACGAACGAATTTCTCTGGTTGTGTATGAGTGAAATGTCAGCCTAACTATAACGTCCCTGAAACCTGTGGTTTTTTCAGTGAATTTCTAAGGTTTTTTAAATGCTAATTCCTAACTATAACATCCCTGAAACCTCCGTTTTTTCCAGTGAATTCATAAGGATTTTTAAATGCTAATTTCTAAATATGCCTACATAGGTAGGCCATGTGCAGAAAGAGGAAGAAAGGTGCAGAAAGAAGCAAGAGAAGTGCAGAAAGAGGCAATAGAAGTCCAGAAAGATGAACAAAGGTGCAGAAAGAAGCAAGAGAAGTGCAGAAAGAACCAACAGAGGTGCAGAAAGAGGCCTACTTTGACTGTACCTTACAACAGACTCATACAAAGTAGCCTAATCACTAATCCTTCTCCCAAGATTTCTTAAACCTCACTTTTCGCTTGAAGGTTCACTGTTAATCGACTGTTTAGAATGTTAGGCCTACCTAATATAGAACAGCAATCCTAAGCATATCACTGTTGTAGGTCTGACCAAGTTTGTGAAGGTATGCATGCGTGTCTCTACTTTTACCGAGTGACATGTTATATAAAAATAAACATACAAATACTTGAAAACCTGTGTTTTAAACAGCATACTCTGTAAATATGTGTACAAAAAAGTGTATGTATTTCTTTCTGCTCATAATACAGGGCACATGGGTATTCAATAGTATATTTGAGGAGCTCTATAACTCCTATATACATAAGACATGTCTGCCTGTGCAACTGAATGACAGAGCAGAACTGAGAACATTTAACCACTTATAGAAGAAGCTACCCACTTTTTAAGCTACCCTCCTCAGATGCATAACACATGTGAGAATACATATACCAGTAGACATATACCTCAGTCACAAGAGCACGCAGACCTTTAAACTTGATAGCTTGCGCTTCTCATTTGAGTACAGAAAGAGGCGAGAGAAGTACAGAAAGAAGCAAGAGATGTGCAGAAAGAAACAAAACAAGTGCAGAAAGAAGGAACAGAGGTGCAGAAAGAGGCAAGAGTGGTGCAGAAAGAGGTAAGAGGGGTGCAGAAAGAGGCAAAAGGGATGCAGAAAGAAGCATGAGAGGTGCAGAAAGAAAAAAAAGAAGTACAGAAAGAAGGAACAGAGGTGCAGAAAGAGGCAAGAGGGGTGCGGGAAGAGGGGTGCAGAAAGAGACACAAGTGGTGCAGAAAGAAGCAAGAGAGGTGCAGAAAGAAGCAGGAGAAGTGCAGAAAGAAACAACAGGTGCAGACAGATGGATGAGGGGCGGAGAAAGAGGCAAGAGAAGTAGCGAAAGAAGCAACAGAGATGAAAAAAGGGGGAAGAGGGTTAGAGAAAAAGGCAAGAGGGCTGCAGAAAGAAGTAAGATAGGTGTAGAAAGAAACAAAAGAAGTGCAGAAAGAAGCAACAAAGGTGCAGAAAGAGGCAAGATGAGTGCAGAAAAAGGGAAGAGGGGTGCAGAAAGAGGCACAAGGGGTGCAAAAAGAAGCAAGAGAGGTGCAGAAAGAAGCAAGAGAAGTACATAAAGAAGCAACAGAGATGCAAAAAGGGGGAAGTTGGGTGGAGAAAGAAGAGGGATACAGAAAGAAACAACAGAGGTGTAGAAAGAAACAAAAGAAGTGCAGAAAGAAGGAACAGAGGTGCAGAAAGAGGCAAGAGGGGTGCAGAAAGATGGAAGAGGGGTGGAGGAAGAGGCAAGGGGGTTCAGAAAGAAGCAAGAGAGATGCAGAAAGAAACAAAAGAAGTGCAGAAAGAAGGCACAGGGGTGCAGAAAGAGGCAAGAGGAGAGAAGAAAGAGGGAAGGGGGTGGAGAAAGAGGCAAGAGAACTGTAGAAAGAAACAAAAGAAGTGAAGAAAGAAGGAACAGAGGTGCAGAAAGAGGCAAGAGAGGTGCAGAAAGAGGGAAGGGGTGGAGAAAGAGACAAGGGGGTACAGAAAGAAGCAAGAGAACTGTAGAAAGAAACAAAAGAAGTGCAGAAAGAAGGAACAGAGGTGCAAAAAGAAGCAAGAGAGGTGCAGAAAGAAGCAAGAGAAGTACATAAAGAAGCAACAGAGATGCAAAAAGGGGGAAGTTGGGTGGAGAAAGAAGCAAGAGGGATACGGAAAGAAACAACAGAGGTGCAGAAAGAAGCAAAAGAGGTGCAGAAAGAGGGAACAGGGGTGGAGAAAGAGACAAGAGAAGTGCAGAAACAAGCAAGAGAGATGCAGAAAGGGTTAAGAGGGGTGGAGAAAGTGGCAAGAGGGGTGCAGAAAGAAGCAAGAGAGGTGAATAAAGAAACAAAAGAAGTGCAGAAAGAAGGATCAGAGGTGCAGAGAGGCAACAGGGATGCAGAAAGAGGGAAAAGGGGTGCAGAAAGAGGCACAAGGGGTAGAGAAAGAAGCAAGAGAGGTACATAAAGAAGCAAGATAAGTGCAGAAAGAAGCAACAGAGGTGCATAAAGAGGGAAGAGGGGTAGAGAAAGAGGCAAGAGAAGTGTAGAAAGAAGCAACAGACATGCAGAAAGGGGGAAGAGGGGTGGAGAAAGATGCAAGAGGGGTGAAGAAAGAAGCAAGAGGGGTGCAGAAAGAAACAAAAGAAGTACAGAAAGAAGGAACAGAGGTGCAGAAAGAGGCAGAAGGGTTGTAGAAAGAAGCAAGTGTGGTGCAGAAAGAGGCAAGAGAGGTGCAGAAAGAGGCAACAGAGGTACAGAAAGAGGCAAGAGAGGTGCAGAAAGTAGAAGAGATGTGAAGAAAGAGGCAAGAGAAGTGCAGAAGAGAAAGAAAGGTGCAGAAAGAAGCAGCAGAAATGCAGAAAGAGTCAAGAGAGGCGCAGAAATTAGCAAGAGTGGCTTGCACACCATTAGTACCAACTTAACACCCACATTTAGCAATAAGTAACAGGTGACCATTCTAGGTTTGCAAATGGCCTTCCACCATGCTGTAACACTTGTCGCTGCATTTTTGGTAACGTTTGAGCCGTTTGAGCTAGAAACAAGGCTTTTTTTGTTCAAATCTGCAGATTAGGCAGCAGATGATGGATTATGTGGCTAATGCTGAAAAAGTATAATTGTGCAAAAGTCGGTGCAGCCAAACAGTCGCATAATTCCAGTGGCCCTGCTCATACCTCTGACTAGGTCCAGAAGTGCTCCTCAGTGATTCCTTCTTTTTTTTGTCTCATTGAGTTCATAGTTTAGCTTCTATGAAAAAGAGGAAGACTAAACCTGAGGTTACCACTCCACAACACAGACTACCATACAACATAATTACTCTCCATAACACATAATCCCACTCTACATCATTCCTACACACTAAATACCACATACTTTCTATCCACATAATTTCACTGCACAACATACCACATAATTCCACTACACACAACGTACTTCCACTCCACTCCAAAAAGCATTAGTAAAAAACTTTTACATTTACAACGGCAATAGCTCTAACTCTTGCAAATGCGAAACCTATTACATTGCAAATGCTTCTTTAACTAGTAGTCGCGTTTGCAGAATGGTGGTGAAAGGGTGCTGGACCTCCGACCAGCGCTCAGGAATTCCGCTGCATAGCACTTACAAGTGGTACCAGGAGGGCTTCTTGGCCCCCAAAGTCCCTCAGGAGTAAAGTGGACTTCATCCCCCAACACGTAGGGTGCCAGGAGGTGCAATTGCAGAGTGGTGGAGAAAGGGGGCGTGGCCTCCGAAGACCTCTTAGCAATCCCACTGTGTGGGACTTACTGGAGGTAACAGGAGGAGTAGTCGTCCCCCAAGGACATCTTTGGGGGCCAACTACCCCTCCTATTACCTCTAGTAAGTCTCACACAGCAGGATTGCTAAAGTCTCATAACAGGCCATGCCCCCTTTGCCTACCACTGTGCAAATGAGCCTCCTGGCGCACTCTTGGATGGGGATTGAAGTCCCCTTCGCTTGTTCGGGTCCTTAGGGGCCAACTAGCCTACCTGATACCTCCAGTAAGCCCCAGATAGTGGGATTACAGAGAGGTGGACACAGGCCAAGCCCCCTTTCTCCACCACTCTGCAAACGCACCTCCTGGTGTGCTCTTGGTTGGGGGATGAAGTCCCCTTCCCTCCTGAGGGTCCCTGGGGGCCAACTAGCCCTCCTGTTATCTCTAGTAAGCCCCACACAGCTGAATTGCTGAGAGTGGGTCCAAGTCCGTGCCCCCTTTTTACACCACTCTGCAAACGCGCCTCCTGGTGCACTGCTGCTCGGGGGATGAAGTCCACATTAGTCATGAGGTCCTCAGGACACAAGAGGACCTCATTGCCCCACCAGCAATGCGCTAAGAGGCGCGTTTGCAGAGTGGTGTAAAAAGGGGTGTGGCCTCGGACCACCTCTCTGCAATCCCACTGTGTGGGGCTTACTGGAGGTACCTGGTGGGCTAGTTGGCCCCTAAGCACCCTTAAGATTCAAGGGTACTTAATCTCCTAACCCAGAACGCACCACGAGGCGCATTTGCAGAGTGGTGCAGGGAGGGGGCAAGGCCTTCGGCGAGATGCAGGCTTCTCCTTTTTTTTCCCTCAGAACGGGGGCTGTGGGGTCCCCCTTCTCTTAATATATTTTGGGCCCTGGGGACCCAATCCCCCAGGGCATGAGCCATTTTTAGAATAATTTTGTATTTAAAAAAAATGGGAAGGGGGCTGCGCGGCCCTCCTCCCGACCGCCTCATGATGGAGGTGGTCGGAAAGGAAACCAGCCTGTCATTCCAGCTGACTTCCGAAGGGCTTGCTGAGCCTGTCGGAATGTCAGAAGCCGGCCAGTAATCTCAAGGGTGAGCCTCTCCACCCTTGAGATTACGATGCATGGTTTCCGGCCTGTCGAACATTGAAACCATGTCGGAAAGCATGTTTGGGGGCCCCCAGCAGGGCTCCTTATAGTGCACGGCCTCCTGTTGGAGGTCGAGGGGCTACCTATGGAGTCCCCCTGTTGATCCCTGCACCTTGTGGCAGGCACCAGGGATAAACTGCACCTCCCTTTTCTCAATGGGAGCTTGTGTTATGGCCGGTTTATGGCCGTAACACGAGCTCCCATTGAGAAAAGGGAGCATGCCACTGAACAGTGTTTGGTCGCATTGTAATGGGCCGGTCGGGACCGTCGATCAGGTGTCGGTCATTCCCAGGACTGAGTCGTATCGGGTGAAGCAATTTCGCCCAACATCGAAATCAAGCCCTTAATATATTGCACAATTTAAATGATAATTTTTCATTTAATTAAAGAATTATTATTATTTTAAAATTAATTAATAACAAAAATGTATTATTAAATAATTCTAATTTAGTTACATCCCAACGTATACCCCTACACAACCCACAACCTGCCACTAAAAGTTGAAGTAACAACAAATTATTTACACAATTAACATAATTAATTGTCAATTATTACTTAATTAAAATTAATTTACTTCCCACCCTATACCCCAACAAAACCCCCAACCCACACCTAAAATTGAGCCTTATAAAATTATTTGCACAATTGACATAATTAATTATCAATTAAATAATTAGTATTAATAAAAAACAAATTTTTGATTAATTATAATTAATTTACTTCCCAGCGGGTACACCTATAAACTCCACAACCCACACCTAAAATGTAACTTAAAAACAATACATTGCAATTAACATAATTAACAATCAATTAAATATTTAATATTAATTAAAACTAAAAATCAAATGATTATAATTTAATGACTTCCCACCATATACCCCTATAAACTCACAACCCGAACCTAAAATGTATGTAAAACAATTAATTACACAATTAACATAATTAATTATCAATTAAATATTTAACATTAATTAGATACTATTCATTAATTATAATTAAATTACTTCTCACCCTGTAGCCCTTTAAAACCACAACCCACTACGGTCCTAAAAATCACAAAAATTTATTACATTGAACTAAATAACTGCTAAAAATGTAACAATTATATTAAAAAACGTAAACAATAATTATATGAAAAATTTAAAACATATACTTTTAAATTATATACTGAAATGCATAAGAATAATTAAAAAATGATATTATTAATAACTGTATTTTTGTAAATGAAATTAATAACTTCTATATTTTAGAATTCTATATTACTTACCTTCAACCGATATGCTTGACAACAATATTCTTGCAGATGATATTTCTATATCACGATATTTTGGACACAATATTTTGGTAGCACAATATTTTTGTTCCAATATTTTGTCTGAATACCAATGTGGAACAAGTGCCACATTAGAAATGATGTTCCCACCAGTGGCTAGGCCCTAAAAAGAATCCTCGCTAATCAGGCTGTAGCTGGCAAATAACAAATATCAAAGTATAATTTTTGACCTGTACTAGCTACAGACTCAATTTTTATATTAAATACAACTTACATCTAATGGTGAAGTCAGCTTTTATCAAATATATTGTAAATGTAACCTTTAGGAAATTATATTTACTCTGTCTGAAGGTGCTGGAGGTTAATTTGCATTAGTTGTCCAGCAAATGACACTCCTGTACTTGGCTTTAATTAGGTGTGAAAGAGGTGTCAAAACTGCTCTCAGAGCAGAGTCTGTGGGCTAGGAGTGAGCACATATTTTCATTCCCCGCCAGGATGACCAGTTAGGGTGGGACCATGTGCTTAGTTTACTTCAAAGGGCTGCCCCATCACAAGTAAATGTTAAGTGGTACTCGGAAAGGCGCAGCCTGGCCACTCCTCTGGGTGGACACACTGGGGCATATTCTCAAGGACCCATCGCCAAATTAGCGGCACTTAACCGCCACGAAAGTTGCGATAGACCCATCGCCCCATTCACAAGCCTGCGCTAACAGCCCACAACGTCACTTTTCCTGCGATAGCTGCCACCAAAAACATCGCCAAGGCTGACAGCGACAACTAACGCTAATCATATGCAGAGTAGGCGTTCCCGTGCAAAAACCCACAATAACACCACTTCGTGATATTCCCAACGACCAGCCAGATTGGCGATGCGGTCCAAAAACAGGCGATAAGGCACGTTAGCAGCAGGGACTTAAGACCTGCTCTCACCTGGTCTTAAGTAGGACGAAAACCTGCAGCACAAAGGGAGCCCAGCCCAGAGCCACATCTGAAGACCAACAGATGCCATGGATCTACCAATCATGCAGCCTGGAGACCCAAGAGGGCCACAACACCCACCGCCACCACCCCCAGGACCACCCTCACCCCCAGGACCACACCCCCCCACAGACTGTCACCGAGGCTGCGTAGAACAAGACAGCGAACCTTCCGAAAACGCACCAGCTCCAGAGACTTAATGCCAGAGGATGTCATTGCCCACTACAGGCTCAAAAGGACAACCATCCACCGCATCCCGACCCACATTGCCCACAGGCTGACGGCTCCAACACAGCAGACAACCAACATCCCTCCGTAGACAGAGCTGCTGGCTGTGCTGCACTTGTTGGCCTCTGGTACCTCCCAAACAACAACTGCCAGAGTCGGAGGAGTCTCACAGCCAGCCCTATCAAAGTTCCTCACACCTGTCTTGGATGCCATCATCAGCTTCATACCCCAGCACCTTCACCACCCCCACACTGCGCAGGAACAGCTGGAGACCAAGCAAGGCATCTACGCCATAGCTGGCTTCCCGCACCTGTTGGGGGCAATTCACTGCACACATGTCCTACTCCTGCCCCCTGCCGACACTGCACACAATTACCGCTACAGAAAGCACACGCATTCCTTCAATGTGCAGGCAAAAGTGGACCACCCGGGACTGTTCACCAATGCCATCGCCAACTTCCCAGGCAGTGTGCATGACTCCCTCATTCTCCGACAGTCCATCACCAACAAGCGCTTCCAGGATGGCACCTATGGAAATGCACTGCTCGTTGGCAAGCACCAACGGAACACACCACACACCTTAACTCCACAATCATAAACTCACAACTGTGGGAATGCACACGTAATAAAATCACATACAACATGCCAACAAACATGCCCACCCACCAGACACGACAACACAAGCAACTGTGGCAACAGGGGCCAGACATGTAGACAAACCATCCACAAAGACATAGCCCCTCTGCCACACAACTGCAGTGGGGAGAGGTGGGAACCAAGAATGTGCGAAGGAGGTAATGGACCCATGAATGAGAATGTACACAATGCCAAGTGTGGCGGTGATGTGCCGGACAGTCTTGAGAATGCAGAGCACAGACATGTCCATGTGGACATATACTGCTGGTGCCTGTAGTGATGTGGACAGTGGACGCAACCATGTCACCTCAGGCAGTGGGGAAGACCGTGGACATGTAGCCATGTCGCCACGCCTGTAAGCGTAAGTGTAGTGGGCTGGTCCGGCATACTCCAGTCCAGCGCAGGAGTGTGAACAAACAGCCTAGGGCCCTGGGCGTGGTCCACTTCCGGGATGGCCACCAAAGTAACTATGGCATGTGTCTCTGTTAAGGTGACGGCGCCACCCCGCCCTCAATCGACAATGTTACAATGTAGGGTTGTAGGGAGTCTGGACATACACAGAACTATGCACAGCAATGCGGGACTACGGGATATAGGGGCTACGCCTCCTACAGCCTTAGTACCCACGAGCCCATGACTGGCTAGCCATGGTGTCCCACCTGCCCTCCCATACAGAGATTGAGAAACTGTCGTTTAGACAACCCAGAACACAACACTCCCCTAATCACTCAGGGATCGTGGCAACAGGTCATTCCCCATCGCTCAGACACTCGTACCCATCCACAACAAGAGATTGACAGAGCCCCTGAGTCAGTCCAAAATGTTTATATCAACTATCGTGCTCTGAAATGCAGCATACGAGCCACTACTAAAAGCAGAATGCATAATACAAACATTGTCAGCATTGTAGCAAGTCCATACCAAATAATAGGAGAAATCATTGTACATTGATCCTGGAGACAGGACTATTAAACCTACACTCCCTCCCCATGGACGGGAAAACCAAGATGACAACATAGCAGATCCCTGGGTCTGTATAGCAGACCCCATACCCCTAAGACATAGATCGTGTCTCTACATCACAGCTCCATACAGCTCCTCATTCTTGAAAAGTCACTCCTCAAGTGTGTCTGCGTGTAACATGCATTCTCCTAACATCAAGAAAAAGGTGCATGTCTCACAAACAGCAGCTGCAGGGCATGTTTTGCCAACGTGCCAGGGCCTGACCAGATTAAAATCACAGGGGACAGTGTTGTTTGACCTTGCTCATGATGCACAGACAAAACTCCAGGAACAAGCACGGAACCAGCGCAGCCAGCGGCTCGCATGTGACCAGCGAGCACATTTTTGCATTAGAAGAAGCCTGTAGTGTTGTGTGCTAAAGCAGCATCATGGCCTCCGGACCCATTCTACCTAAAGATGCCAATGGGCTCCCTTAAAGCCACATGAGACCCTTCCCCTGGCCAGGTTCCAGAAGAATAGAAAAAACAAGGTCCAAGTCGCAAGCAGAGTCCAAGCACTGGGCATAGCAGGGGCAAAGTTCAATAAAATCAAAATCAGAACAAGGTTGATTAGTGGTAAAATACGAGAAGTAGAAAAAATTAAAAATGTCTTGTCGAACATTAATCATCGGAATCAATCAATCAATCAAAAATACTTTATTTCGGCCACTTGGGCCATAAAAGTGCATCAAGAAAACAAACAATCAATACATCTGTCTTTAAAAAAATTGATTGATCATCGGAATCATATGAGATCCGTTGAACCTTGGAAGGCAAGGTGTTCCAAAAGACGGTCGCCCTCCTCATAGACAAGGAGGGACAACACCTAATTCAACAACTCAAAGGAGCATACGTGCTCATCATAATCCATAGCTTCAAAAAGCATGGTCAGACAACCTGTATCATGCTCAATGTAGCTGTGGTGCAGCAGGGGTGACGCCCCTTCACAGATGTCCCATTGTGCCAGGACTCCATTCACGGCCGGCATCAGCATGCGGGTACCAGTTGCACATGATTGATTATGACGCAATAGGGGCCACAGCAACCGGTCGTAATCAGGGCAAGGCCGTATGGCGTTTGAGAGGCACAAATCCAAAGCCCAGGAGAAAGGACAGTCACGGCACCAAAAAACAGGATGAACGCATGTAAAGTATGTGTATCTGTAAGTCACATAGTAGGCAGCACCCACAACAGCCATAGGCAGGCAACCAAGGTATTCCTGCAATCGGCTACGGAACAGCTCCAGCTGGACCGGATGATTGAGTACCACATGAAGGGCAGCCTTTACGAAGTAGTTATACAAGTACCAGGACAGCACCAGCGAGCAACAGGATCAACGGCAACCCAGCCAAAGGCGCTGGAAAAGAATGGAATGAATAAAGGCCGGAATCACACCAAATATCCTTCGAAACGAGGACACAAGACCTGAGCCCAACAATTTAAAAAAAGGTGCAAGGCCTCCTGTGTCAGATACATTGTATAATTGGTGCATCAACTCCCCAAAATGTGGGAGGCGATTGCAATTTAATTGGGGTTGTATTTCACTTGATGTCCGAGCCACCTGTAGCTCGAATGTTTCACGGGCCGAGGTCAAGGCAACCTCATGTTGGAATAACAGTGCTTTGAGCCTCCTTAACCCCTTCGGTGCTCATGACGAGCTCAGCTCGTCATGCTGCGCAGTGCTCGTGTGCGCATGACGAGCTGAGCTCGTCATGAACCCGCCCACTCAATGAAACGCCCCGCACAGGGCGAAAATCGGCCGCGCACCGAAGGGGTTAATTTGTTGAAGCTTGCTATCATAGTGGGAACAGAAGGCCACAGAGAGCTATCAGCAATGCCATGCGGGGGCGGAAACAGGACGTTGCTGCAAGAGGGACACCGTTGTCGATACACCGGCGTGCGCCGAAGCCTTGCCCTCATGTGCAGCTGTGATCAACGCATGTCTGCGGTCCTCGTTGGGAATCAGCGGATCCCCAACGGAAGGAATTGTTACTGTCGGAACTTGTTCCGGGGACAATTGGTATTCATATCTGGACGGAAAGCCCTGTGGGTATTACATCCCGTCTCCAGTAGCCGCCACGGCTGACAGTGTGTCGGTATCGACTTTTGTCACAGACCTTGTGACTGCTGCTACTGAAAAAGTGGCTACTGCATTTCTGGCTGCCTTGTCAGCCAGAGTGTTGCCTACAGCGTGGGGTCCCACGCGCTGATGGCCAAGAGTATGTGTTACATGTGTAAGTGGCAAGCCCTCTATGAGAGCCGCCACTCGTACCCAAAGCGTTTCATGCTTGATCGTGTTACCCACATGACATGACCTGACATGACAGTAGCATGCACCCGGAGGGCGAGCTTGCCCGAATGGAAAATGAAGGAGCGCTCGGGGTCTTGGCTCATTGGCTCATACATGCCAACTGTTGTGTGTGTATCTTCATTGCCGCAGCATGAGCCAGAGGCCTAGCCCCAATCGCAGCGCGAGTTCAGCCAGGCCTGGACTCCACATCTGTGTCAGCCCTATCCTTACCAAAGCCTACACACACGTGGCCGCCCACCTTCAACGGCCAACATTGCAGTGTTGTTGTCAGGATTGCGGACATGCGCAGACAGGCATGACAAAGGTGTGCTGTAGGAGTGCAAGTGATGCAAGCACGCAGCGCTCACAGGTGAATAGGCCTGGGGGGAGGGAGGAGCAGCTGTGAGGCTACGTAACACACGTTGACCCCGCACATTTGCCAGAAGCAATACATGGCAAACATGAATCCCAAAGTCACACAAATCACACACCACAAAACTTGTGAGTCTGCCAACACAGCATGCAGAACCACCAGTTTACACTGGTCTCACTTACCTCTCACAGGTGGTCAGGGATATGCACTCTGCCCGTGGATGATGACACCCCTCCGAGCCCCGAACACCCCGGCCCAGGGGCAGTACAATGTGGTCCACAAATGCACCAGGGGCATTGTTGAGCGCACATTTGGCATGTCTAAGTCACGTTTCAGGTGCCTGGATGTCACAGGTGGTAGACTCCTGTACAGCCCAGGAATAGTGTGCAAGTTGATCATTGCATGTTGTGTATTGCACAACATATGTGTACACCGCAATTCCCCATGGATCCAAGTGCCAGATGCACCGGACGATGATGAGGGAGATGAGGCAGGTGGGCCACACCCCACTGCAGTTGCAGCAGGAATGGCCCGAAGGAACACAATCATTGACAATTTCTTCGCATGGGCACGTCACAGTGTGACAGTCTTTAGCAATCATGGTGCAGTACAGAATGACCACATGACCAGCATGTGCAGATACATTCATTGCAACACACATTCCCTGTGTGCATGTCAGTCCTCTGCATTTGCACATCACTCGGACAAGTGTAAGTGCAACATTGAGTGCTAACAATCTCACATATGCAAATAGATGGTCCGTATGTCGCCTCTGTACAGAGAGGCTGTTCAGGGTGTCACGTATTCGGAATGCCATTTCAGGGTGTCAGATGTAGTACGTATTCCCACTCATCAGCGTATCACATGTATACACATACATGACATGTAGGCTGTCATTGGTGTTCCAAATCAGACAGCAGGGTGTCATTCGGGGTCAGGTATGAAATTGCGGGTGTCATTTGGGGTCAAATATGAAATAGCGGGTGTCATTTGGGGTCAGATATGACCCACCCTGATGCAGAGATGCACCCTGTGACTCAAGTCCCACAACATGAGCAACATGGACGTAAGGGGGATGGGGGCACAGTGAACACCTCAGCAACATGGGAGATGCACACCAGCTAAATATGCAGCAGGAATACCGTGCCGGAAGGTGTAGCAGTGACATCCCCCCCAACCACATCACTCTTTCAGAATGCTAGCAGATGACAAACTAACATTAGGGAGGAGAGCTCCTTTGTCTGTACTGGAGGCGGTAGCACATCTGCACCTCTGACCTTGGAGTTGCATGCGCCTGGCTCCCTCTGAGAGATACCATAGCAGCTGATGATGACTCCCACACTATGCACTGCACTGACCAGGGACCAAGGCATACACACCTCACACACAGAGGTCCTTGCTCGCAGTTCTCTTGCATGGAATGACCTTCACACTTATGCACAGACCATCCCAGGAGTCCAACCTCTGCACACTCAAACAAATCATTGCTCCGAGCTGTGGCATCCACATAACTTGGACTTAGGCATTTTTACACACAGCCCTATTTCCTACATTGACGTGGGGCTAGGTTGGGAAATTGCGAGATTGTTGTTTAGGAGCACTGGGCCCACAGGTGGTTCACACATTCCCAGTCTTCTCTCTGCCTGTCTGGGTCACGGTCAGACATGCCCATTAATATCAGTTCCCAGGGAGTACCTTTTTCTGGTATTACTGCCCCTACATTCATCCATGATTTCATACTTGCTTGCTAATAGACATGACACATCTGTGTGAATTAGAATGTTTTGGTCACATTCAGTGGAGTGTTGAAGCTGGACCAGTACATGGCCATGCATACCCCACTTTACATTGTTGCCCCGTGGAGGGCCTGCCTTGTGCATGTGCATGAGTTTGCACATGCATGGGTTTGTTGTGAGATTGGTGATGTGTGGGGAGGGTCCCCTCTGGGCACATTGTCGACGGGGGCCTACTTGCTGTTTCTATGTGTGCTGCAGTATTCCAGGGAGATCAGGAGCTTTTACCGGTTAGTTAAGGAGTGCCGTCACCCTCACTCGCTAGCTCGTGCCAGGCATAAATATGACATCCCCAAGCACCATCTTTAGAATACTTTCTGAGCCTATGGAAGATAAGAGGAGGACTTGATCCGCTGTTTTTGACCTGAGAGGAGCCCTGGACCTGCTCTTTTTTGTACACAAGACAAAGAAGTGGACTCCAAGGATCAGTTGGCTGACCTCTGCTATGGCTGCAGGGACACAACAGGCTAAAAGAGGCATTTTACCTCATGTGCCCACACGACCAGTGGCAAGTGGACCTGGACTTGACTTTGCTATTGGCCTCTGCCCCACACCCTGAGAGTTTCTTAGCGCCTTCCCCTAAGGTTCTGGGCTGCAGAAATTTCTTCTGAAAAAGTGACAAAGTCCCTTTCTGCTTTGGACTTAGAAGAAATTTCAGTGCTTTACTTTAAAAAAGTGACAAAGTACCTTTCTGAAGTGGCACTTAGAAACACTCTTGAACTTTTTGACTTCCATACTTTTTAATGGTACCAATCCACTTGTTGTATCCAACTAGGACTCCATCATGGTCAGCCTCAAATTGCACCTAGCTCCCAAACTACAGCTTCCATAAATTATCATTAATGCTTTGTGCTTTTTGGTGCCATTTCAACTTAAACCTTTAAAAAATGTTATCTATGTGTCCACTTATTTGATTTTTATTGTTTGAATCATTTTGATAATATAGGCCCTAATTAGGATGTCGGTCGGTAAGCCTCCGACTGCTAGTCGGAGGCTTACTGACCGACATCCTTGGTTTGAAGTCCGACCACCGTATTACGATTACGGCGATCGGAATTCAAACTGGTCGGTCAATCTGCGTGGCTCAAGGAGCCCGTCAGCCAGTCAGAACACCACATAATCTCTTACAGATGGCGTTTCTGCCATCAGGATAATTTATGATGTCGGTTTCCAATAGGCTTTCCATGTCGGGCTTTTTTACATGAAAGCTTGTGGGAAAGTGAAATTGGGGGGCCCCTAGCAAGGCACCCTTCTCTCCAAGGCCTACGGTGGTGGGCCGGGAGGGGCACCTATGATACCCCCCTGTAAATCCCTGCACCATGTGGCAGGCACCGTGAGGTGGCTGCCACACGGTGCAGGGATTAACAGTAACTTCCATTTCTCTATGGGAGCTAGTGCTGAGGCCGGTTTCTGACCACTGCTCAAGCTCCCATAGGAAAATGGGAGTTTGCGACCACACCATGTGTGGTTGCATCTTAATACAGTGTATTTCCTGAGGTCGGTTGGTTTCTAAACCACAGTTTAGGGCTGATTACGATGTCGTCGGAGTTGCCTCTGACCGACATCCTAATCAGCCCTAAATGTTACTTTCTTTTTCTATTTATGCTTGGGATATTTATTGTTTGATATATTTGATTTCATAACTGTTTTGATACTGCCTAAATACTTTACACATTGCCCTATGTAAAGCAGGCCTGTTTGTGCCATTACTACAAAGAAGTCGAACTCAGGTTAATTAAGCAACTTTGAGGATTCACCCTCACAAGAAGTTTTATGACTCCTGGTGGTGTGTGTTCACCTACCCACTATAATAATCCACTTTCATACACTAGGCCACTTATTATGATGTTGGGCTTACTTACGTCCACCTGACTCCGTTGTGGAATCAGGACCGATGACCTCTGGTCGGCGGTCTCGACTGCAGCATAATAATGCAACTGCACATGGTGCGGTTGCATACTCCCATTTGTCTATGGGAACTTGTGCTGCGGTCGTAAACTGGCTGTAGCACAAGCTCCCATAGAGAAATGGAAAGATCTGTTCATCCATGCATCGCGTGGCAGGCACCCTGAAAGTGCTGGGATTAACAGTAGGGCACCATAGGTGCCCCCTCAGCCCCCAACCGGAGGCCGCAGGGGGAAGGGGGCCCTGGTGGGGGCCCACAATGTCACTTTCCAGGAGGCTTTCCATGTCGGAAAGCCCGACATGGATAGCCTGTTGGAAACCGACATCGTAATCCCTACGGCGGAAACGCCGTCCATAGGCATTACGGGCAGGCCTCGGACTGGCTCAAGGAGCCCGTCAGAATCCAGCAGGAATGACCGGCTGGTTTCACTTTCAACCACCTGCATCATAATGCGGCGGTCGAAAGTGAAACCTGCGTTGAGACCCGGGTCTCATAGTAATGAGGCCCTAGGTATCTCACAACCATTGTAACCGTGCAGATCCTCCTTCCTTCAGGGTCTAAGGGGTGTCAAATGTTATGCATGACAATAAAAGGGCATTTACACAATTCTATTTCTTGTAGGAGACTCAGCTTTGATCAAAAGGACTCTGCAGTCACCACCTGACCTAAAACATGGAACCTTCCTTCATGGTAAAATTTCAGTCTTGCAGGATGCCATACCAAAATGTCCAATTTTAGGGAAACAATGCAAATGCAACAATTAATGAGAATCAGGATTCACTTGATGTCCAGTGTTCCTCAATGTCCAGTGCTTGTCTGATGCACCACTGACAAGTTGCCTCTCTGCTGCATTTTAAAGGTCTGCAACCACTAAGGGCCTCAGATGAGCATCCCTTCTTCCACTGTTGTCTAGTGGACTGTAGGCCCTATGTACCTCCACTTGGGAGGGTGGATCACAAAGGAGGAACTCCAGATGTTAAGAACAAGAAGCACATTCTCCCAGGCTCTAGACATCTCCAAAGTAAGTATGTTTGCTGCCTGAACTATTTCAGTGAAGTCATTGCACAAAATCCTTGATTTATTTCTTCTCAGTTTTCAGCGTGGTCCCTGAAGAGATGGACTGGATACCATCATCATGGCCATCAGGGTTGCATCTATGAAGAATATAGTTTTCTTGATATAATTTGATGTGTCTTGTGGGTATTGCACTGCAGCCAGGATCAGTCTCTTTAATACTGTGCCTGGGATTTGTTAGAGTCTAATAGAAGTGTGGTGTATCCCTAAATAAATCTCCCTTGTCCTTCATGTACTTCCCCCTGTCTTCCTTAAGAGGCATCTTGTCAAGCCCCTCTTTATCACTGACACAGTGCCAGCCACCAGCATCAGCAGAGCTGTTAGGCATTCAGTCTACAGGTGCCCCCAGTGGGCCCACCAGACCTATAACTATTGTGTGTCCCCCACTCCATTCACTTATGTGGCTATCATCATTGATAGTAGTTGTTGGGTAAGAAAGGGGAATCGCAAGTTGTCCTGTTTACTGATCGCCTACTTTTGAATCTAAAATAGTTGATAAAACTTAAGCACGAGGTGGTGCCATGCAAGGATACCATAGAATAACAATGCAATGAGATTAGGGGCTGATTTAGACTTTGGCAGATGGATACTCATTGCAAGTTCCACAGGATATAATGCAGTTGTATTAAAGTGTCATGTTTGTGATGGAGTGACCCGTCTTCCAAACTCTAATCGAACCCTAGGTTTTTAAACATTGCCATTATGGCTAAACATCTTTTCATTGATGCCTCATGCTACCACTTAAAATCGGGTTATGAGGCTACATTCTCCATTGATTTAAGTCTTAAACATGTGCAGGCTCTTCTAACTTGCCTTGGTTTCTGGATAAGAATTGGTAAGGCAGTTTGTTTACAATTAAAAAGGAAGGTAGGGATGTAGAAAAGAATGGCCTGCAAACAATAGTGTGGGGAAACTGCTAATTTACATCAGATGTTTTCCTCCAATCAATGAATGTACATTATGAAACCACTTTTTAAGTTAGAGCTAGAACTACATAGAAGTGGTTCCTAGTTAACTTGCCAAACCACATGTAGTAATTGATGGAGTTTGATATTTCAGTATACTGCTTCTTCATGGATATTAATATGCATTTTATCTACATTAAACTTATACCATGAATAAGAGCAAAATAAGGTGATCTTTGCGGTATAGAGTAAAGCATTTGAGAGAGATATTTAGTGATAAGCACAAAGTTGTCACCAAAATCCATAGTTCAAATCACATATTCCCAAAATCAGGACAGAAGAGTGCTACAGTATGTTTAATTGCTGCTTTGAGTTGCCACATAAAAAAGGAGAATACAGAGATGTCAGATATGTTCTGAGAGCATATCTCAAGATGCCTGTGGAGACATGTTACTGTATGCCCTGCTCGGCGCTGTCCTAGGCGCTGTACGATCTGTACCATGCTGAAAAATCTGTGGTCGCAGCCACCCAGAGGGATTTTCCATGATCAGCTCGAAGAATTGGCTGGGAAAGGCAGCAGCAAAGCTGTAGAGTCCAACAGTAGGCTAAGAATGTGATGCTTGGGTTTCATCTTTGCATGTCAAACTGACACCAGGATTCTGAGAAAAGAGACGTGTTCCAACTCATGAAGATTCCTTTCGATGATGGAGGTCTGTCCAAAGAGTTCCAGGAGGGCTTACCAATCTATGATTGTAAGAAATTAGATTATGATTTGGGTGGGCAACTTCCCACCTCAGAGAATCACCACAACCCTTTGTCAGGGTGAACACTCCAATTCACTAAACTAACCTGAACTCAACCACCTAGTAGCTACAGAGTAGAAAGGCTTAACTTAAGACTATGTGTAAAGTACTTATAAAGTACCTAAATAGTAATAAAGTAAAAATGCCCAAAAATATAAAACAAACTGAATTAAAAGAAGCACAGTATAATTTCATAGACAAGATTACACCAAAATGACCAAAACACATAAGGGGGACTGGAGTTATTAATTTGTTAAGTAGGAATAGCACCAAAAACCACAAAGCTCCATTAATAGGCAATGATTGCAGTAGACCTGGAACTAGGAACAATTTGAGGCAGACCGCAATGGAGCGCGGATAAGATACACCAACCAGGTCCAACCTGATCAAAGATTCTACTTTCTGACAACGGAGCTAATTATGAGTTTGGCAGTCCAATGGACAGCCAAACCCGCAGTAGCGGTGCAGCTACTGCCGCACTGGCAGTCAGACCACTGCATTACGAGTTGGGCAGTCAGACTGCCATAGGACCATTCCTATCACCAGGGATCTATGATCCCTGATGGTTTTGCAGCAGTCTGAGGCCCACAATATGCTTGGCGGTGCCACTGCAGCACCACCAAGCATACAAGTTTACTCATGCCACAGCTTTCAGGGCAGTGAGCCCTCCATGAAAAGTGTGGGGTGAGGAAACCAAGGGGGCCCTACAGGGACCATGTTGCCTCATGGCCAGGGAATGCATGGGGGGATACATGTTGTGCCCCCCCATATGCATACATCCCCAGTTCCTGCACGGCATGGACTTAACTGTCCATGCCTTGCAGGAATGTGCTGTGGCGCTCCCATTGCGGTGCCTCTCTAAGGCTCTGAAATGAGCCTTTGAAAGGCACCACCGTGGGACTGCCATCGCAGGGCCACCCGACCTGTATTCCACTTGGAATACAGCGGGTGGCCAGACTACGGGTTTGGCAGTCTTGGAGCAGGGTGCTTGCATGGTGACCTGCTCCAAGACCACCAAACTTGTAATCAGGCCCTTTTCTTTCAAGTCTCAATCCACCACAGGAATGCACCTTAAAGCCCCCTAGGACCTCAGGGGAGGCAATTAGAGACTTGCAGGGTGTCTGGCAGGAGTCAAAAGAAGGGTTCAGTCCAGATCCAGCTGCCATTACACAGCTAGGTACTTCCAGGAAGAGACCTCATGCAGCGTGTTATCTCCCTGTTACTATACAGGAGGTCAGTGAACTGACCCTCAGAGTCTACTTCTTTGTGCTGAGTACAAGGGGAAGCATGTCCAGCCCTTCAGAGATCCTCTCAGGTCACATACAGCAGGCCCAGTCCTCTTCTGATCTTTCCCTAGTCCATAAAATGTTCTGGAAAGGGTGCCTGTAGTCACCACATTTATTTCTGGAAGAGGGTAGGGGCTTGGATGATTTCTGGGCACCCCCTAACAAATGGATAGAAGTTCCCAGGACCAACCATATCTACTTTGTCTGTGGTACCTGTTTGTCTTACTGCAAAAAGGCCTAAAATAGCATGCATCAGGGCAAATCCAATATGAGAAAGTCTTCTGCCACCCTCAACTTAGTTCTCCCGGGGATGGATTGTGTGAGGAGAGTGTAATATGATAATCATGGTGTTCCTCCACATCTAACACTAAAATCCCACAGCAAAAGTAGAAATAGAAATCTTGCTTGACAAAAGTAAGGTCTTTCAACAACCACATAGTGGATATGCAATAATTGTCTTGGCAGCCTGTCCTTTTCCCTTTTAAGTGTGCCCCAAGTGTTCCATGTGACACAACCAACCTGCAAATCAAGATTTGACACTGTGCTGTCAAAGGGAGGCCCACAGCTACCAACCTGCATATTCTGTGGAGTTCAGAAAAGAAATTTCTGCCCATTAGGTTAGTCTATTAGTTGCTCATGGAAGGCATTTCATACCATTTACACACTATTCAAGGCTTATCATAGGATGAGAGCTGACAGAAATGTCTGCCAATTAGTCTTCTAACAGTTCAGGAAGGGTAAAGGTAACTTTCTTAAAGAAACTTTTAAAAATATTTTTGAAAAATCCAATATCACAATTGAATAGGATTTTTTAATAACTATTAAAAATATATGTTTTATTTTTTTCCTGGCTAGTCCCATTTCCAATATACAATATTAGTATTTTAATCTGTACTCTGATTTTCTACATAAGACAGCTAAGCATGCCACAGTAAGAATACCTTCCAGGGACTATTCACTGTAGGGACATGGTACAATACTTGTTCTACATGTCCCACTATTAAATACCATGCACCCTGCCTTGTGGGCTACATGTCTTACATAGAGGTAACCTACTAATATTTAAAATTGAGGTTTTTACCTGTTAGAATGGGCTTATCTTCACATGTTACAGTGCATGTTTTGAATTGTTACAGTCAGCATACAGCGGTACCCTGAAGCCATGTTTACATTTCCACTCTAGTGGATGACACAATAGGTGATGCAGTCTACTAATGGCATTTAGGGGCCTCATTATGTTGTCGGTGGGACCGCCACTGACAGGACGTCAGTGACGGTCCCACCAACAGACAGCCCTTCGGTTGACTGCCGCATTACAGTGCTGGCGGCCGGACACCTGTCTGTCAGGAAACTGACAGCCGCCTCCTCCAGGATCAGTGATCCCGATGGAGCGTTGGTTGGAATCATGATCACGAATGTAGGCGGCGCTGAGGCAAGCACGCCATCAGGATTACAATGTCCCTTTCTGACAACCTTTTCATAGCGGACTGACTGCCATAATAAGGCTGCCAGAAAGGGACTTTGAGGGACCCAAACAGGGCCCCCGTCCCTCGTGGGCCACTGCAAAGTTGCCCTGGGGGCACATAGTACCCCCACACACATCCATGCACCATGTGCCATGCACCACATGGTGTATGGGACACAGTGCATGGATGTGTTCAAAGTGATCTTTTACATGGCAGCTTGTGCTGAGGTCCTTTTCCTGGGCCGCAGCACAAGCCGCAGTGTAAAGGAGCACTTTTTAACTGCCACCTTGGTGGTCATATCATAACTGGGCAGTCGGACTACTGACTGCTTGTCTGGCGGTCTCCTGACCACTGCAACAGGGGACGGTGGTTTGACCAACCAATATCATAATCAGGCCCATAGTTCCAGGCCTTTGAGTACATTTTGTAACAAATACTAAGTGCTTATGGGCAAGATAAATACCAATTAGGAGCATGCAAATTCAACCATGTTTAAAAGAGGAGTACAGGCAGTTCTCGACTGGTTACCAATGGTAAAATGCACCGTGTTCTAAAGCCAGAAAATAATAGAGCCCAGCAAAAGAAAAAATCCAGGGTGGCCATGCAGAAAAGGTGGGTTTCCTACATCTTGAATGCAGAAATACATCATCTATAGTACTTATGAACTTTGCACAATTTAAATGATGGTCTTCTGAAATTAGAATGCTGGTGCAAACTGAACTTTTCATTACAATGCACTAATGAGGGACTCATTTTGAGGGTTGCAATCAGGAATTTGTCATGCTTGGCATAAAGTGTCTAAGAAAGCAGTGTGTGAAAGGAGAGTGCCTGAAGTGAACCTGGGCAATATAAAAATACCACAGGACACTTCCCCATGGTAGCACACCCCATGTTCCCTTCTACCCCGCTGAAACTATTCTTAAGAGCTATCTAGCACACTTGACAGAAATGACCAGGCAGGCTCTTTATGTAATTGCTTGGTACGTGGGGATTTCTAGCAGGAAGAAATACTTCCCAGCTGGCGGGCAGCAGTTCTTCTGCAATGGGGACACTTAGGGCATAATTATGAGTTTGGTGGTCCATTGGACTGCCGAACCCGTGGTGGAGGTGAGGTGGCGGTTGGGGGGCTCTCACACCTGTGGTCCGACTGCCGTATTACGAGTACGGTGGTTGGACTGTGTGTGGACTGCCGCAGCCGCCAGGAATCTGTGATCCCTGGCACTGGCACAGTGGTCTTGAGGCAGCATCGCCAAGCATATTACAAGTTTTCTCACTGCGATCCTAACCTTGGTGGTGAGACCGCATTTGTTAGGGTGGCGGTGAGGAAACAAAGGCGGCCCTACAGGGCCCCCTAGTGCCTCATGACCCATAGGATGCATGCAGGGGGGCATATGGTGTGCCCCCTTTGTGCATGCATGCCCAGTTCGTGCACAGCATGGACTTAACAGTCCATGCTGTGCAGGAACTTGCTTTGGCATTCCTATTGCAGTGCCTTTTTGAAAGGCACCACTGTGGGAACGCCAAAGGACCGCCCACTAGACTACGAGGAAACTCGTTATCTGGCAGGCAGCTGGCGGTCAAGTTTTGGGGTGCAGGAGAGGGGGGGGTGGGGTGCCGCATCCACTCCTGCACCGCCAAACTCGCAATCAGTCCCTTAGCATCTGAAAAAATATCACTCACTTCTGTCTTTCAGGATGTCTCTTCTTTGCTCAAGAAATTGTAAGGTGAATTTTGAAAATAAAATAGAAATATGAAGAAAGTTCACATGATTTGTTTTGTGCTACTTTAGCATAACTTGAAAAACAAAATTCTATACTACATTATTAACTTTGGGTGCAACAAAAACTATTCCGTACACATACAGGGCTATTCACAAAGTAATTTACACTTGTGAGTAATTTACACATGTGAGTTTACTCTTACGCTTTGCAGTAACTTTACTACTTTTTGCTATTAACAAAATACAAGGATAAAGTTACTCAAAAGTGTTGACTTACACATGCCCACCACATAAAGCAAGGTGTGGAGACAAATATACAAGTGTAAGTTACAACTGCCAAAAAGAAAGAGTGATACTGCAACACCTTCCCATGAAAAAAAATGGTGATAGGGACTTAAAATAAAACCCCATATAAAATAATGTTTAATTAAATTATTTCAAATAGTTAAAAATAAAATTAAATACAATTGAAAGTTTAAACGAGATGTGTATATATATATATATATTATTGGTGGTTGCCGCATGCCGGCACGTCACATGGTCTGCCACTGAAGAGGGCATTGGCCCGAAACGCGTCTGGCAGGTAAACCAGAGAAGGACTTTGTTCATGGCGTGTGCCCTTGCTTTGGCGTAATTTCCACCTGGGAGTGCATCCCACCTAGTGGCAACTCTTTTTGTATTTTGTACAGCGGCCTGCCTGGTCGCGGGATTGCACCACCGCGAAACACTTTTTTTTAATTTTTTTTATTTTTTA
>CAWUFW010024835.1:0-54066 GCA_963921515.1 Calotriton arnoldi | reverse complement strand
TCTTTCTGTACCCCTCTTCCCTCTTTCTGCACTTCTTTTGTTTCTTTCTGCAGCTCTCTTGCTTCTTTCTGTACCCCCTTGCCTCTTTCTCTACCCCTCTTCCCTCTTTCTTCACCCCTGTTGCCTCTTTCTGCACCTCTGTTCCTTCTTTCTGCACTTCTTTTGTTTCTTTCTGTACATCTCTTGCTTCTTTCTGCACCCCTCATGCCTCTTTTTGTACCCCTCTTCCCTCTTTTTGCGCCCCTCTTGCCTCTTTCTGCACCTCTGTTGCTTCTTTCTGCACTACTTTTTCTTCTTTCTGCACCTCTTTGCTTCTTTCTGCACCACTCGTGCTTCTTTCTGCACCCTTCTTCCCTCTTTCTGCACATCTCTTGCCTCTTTCTGCACCTCTGTTCCTTCTTTCTGCTCTTCTTTTATTTCTTTCTGCATTTCTCTTGCTTCTTTCTGCACCTCTGTCCCTTCTTTCTGCAACCCTTGTGCCTCTTTCTGCACCCCTCTTCCCTCTTTCTGCACCTCTCTTGCCTCTTTCTACACCTCTGTTCCTTCTTTCTTCACTTCTTTTGTTTCTTTCTGTACCTCTCTTGCTTCTTTCTGCACCCCTCTTGCCTCTTTCTCCACCCCTCTTCCCCCTTTCTGCATCTCTGTTGCTTATTTCTGCACTTCTGTTGCCTCTTTCTCCACCCCTCTTCCCTAATTCTGCACCTCTGTTCCTTCTTTCTGCTCTTCTTTTATTTCTTTCCGCATCACTCTTGCTTCTTTCTCCACCCCTGTTCTCCCTTTTGTATCTCTGTTGCTTCTTTCTGCACTTCACTTGCCTCTTTCTACACCCCTTGTCCCTCTTTCTGCACCTCTGTGGCTTCTTTCTGCACTTCTCTTGCTTCTTTCTGCACCCCTCATGCCTCTTTCTGTACCCCTTGTGCCTCTTTCTACACCCCTCTTCTCTCTTTCTGCACTCCTCTTGCCTCTTTCTGCATACCTGTTCCTTGTTTCTGCACTTGTTTTGTTTCTTTCTGCATCTTTTTTGCTTCTCTCTGCTTCCCTCTTGCCTCTTTCTCCACCCCTCTTCCCTCTTTATGCATCTCTGTTACTTCTTTCTGCACTTCTCTTGCCCCTTTATGCACACCTCTTCCCTCTTTCAGCACCACTATTGCTTATTTCTGCAATTCTGTTGCCTCTTTCTCCACCCCTCTTCCCTCGTTCTGCACCTCTGTTGCTTCTTTCTGCATTTTTCTTACTTCTTTCTGCACCCCTCGTGCCTCTTTCTGCACCCCTGGTGCCTCTTTCTGCAGCACCCCTCTTCTCTCTTTCTGCAATCCTCTTGCCTCTTTCTGCACATCTGTTACTTGTTTCTGCACTTCTTTTGTTTCTTTCTGCACCTCTTTTGCTTCTCTCTGCTTCCCTCTTGCCTCTTTCTCTACCCCTCTTCCCTCTTTCTGTATCTCTGTTACTTCTTTATGCACTCCTCTTGTGTCTTTCTGCACATCTGTTCCTTGTTTATGCACTTCTTTTGTTTCTTTTTGCACTTCTCTTGCTTCTTTCTGCACCCCTTGTGCCTCTTTCTGCACCTTTCTTGCCTCTCTCTGCACCTCCTTTCCTTCTTTCTGCACTCCTTTTGTTTCTTTCTACAGCTCTCTTGCTTCTTTCTACACCCCTTGCCTCTTTCTCCACCCCTCTTCCCTCTTTTTGCACCCCTGTTGCCTCTTTCTGCACCCCTGTTGCCTCTTTCTGCTCCTCTGTTCCTTATTTCTGCACTTCTTTTGTTTCTTTCTGCACATCTCTTTCTTCTTTCTGCACCCCTCGTGCCTCTTTCAGCACCCCTCTTCCCTCTTTTTGCACCTCTGTTTCTTCTTTCTGCACTTCTTTTGTTTCTTTCTGCACCCTTCTTCCCTTTTTTGCATCCCTCTTGCCTCTTTCTACAGTTCTCTTGTCATTTTCTGCACCTCTCTTGCCTCTTTCTGCACCTCACTTGCCTCTTTCTGCACTTCTCTTACTTGTTTCTGCACCTCTCTTTTGCGTCTTTCTGCACCTCTGTTGCCTCTTTCTGCACCTCACTTGATTGTTTCTGCACACCTCTTGCCTCTTTCTGCACCCCTCTTCACTCTTTCTGCATCTCTCTTGCCTCTTTCTACACCTCTGTTCCTTCTTTCTTCACTTCTTTTGTTTCTTTCTGCACCTCTCTTGCTTCTTTCTGCACCCCTCTTGCCTCTTTCTCCACCCCTCTTCCCCCTTTCTGCATCTCTGTTGCTTATTTCTGCACTTCTGTTGCCTCTTTCTCCACCCCTCTTCCCTCGTTCTGCACCTCTGTTCCTTCTTTCTGCTCTTCTTTTATTTATTTCTGCGCCATTCTTGCTTCTTTCTCCACCCCTGTTCTCCCTTTTTGTATCTCTGATGCTTCTTTCTGCACTTCACTTGCCTCTTTCTCCACCCCTTGTCCCTCTTTCTGCACCTCTGTGGCTTCTTTCTGCACTTCTCTTCTCTCTTTCTGCACTCCTCTTGCAGTAGCGGTTGGTGGTGGGAGTGCCGCCGGGCGCTTACATGGGGCGGAGGAGGGGTGGGTGGGGGGTAGTAAACTACGGATTACGGCCGATTACAGGTAAGTACACATATAAATAAATAAAACAAATTTTGTTTCTCGTGCTGCATCGCCAAATGCGATGCAGCACGCCCAACAAAATTCGTTTTATTTATTTATATGTGTACTTACCTGTAATCGGCCGTAATCCGTAGTTTACTACCCCTCACCCTGCCCCTCCCCGCCCCACGTCAGCGCCCAGCGGCACTCCCACCACTGACCGCTACTGTCCTCTTGCCTCTTTCTGCACACCTGTTCCTTGTTTCTGCACTTCTTTTGTTTCTTTCTGCACCTCTTTTGCTTCTCTCTGCTTCCCTCTTGCCTCTTTCTCCACCCCTCTTCCCTCTTTATGCATCTCTGTTACTTCTTTCTGCACTTCTCTTGCCCCTTTCTGCACCCCTCTTCCCTCTTTCAGCACCACTATTGCTTATTTCTGCAATTCTGTTGCCTCTTTCTCCACCCCTCTTCCCTCGTTCTGCACCTCTGTTGCTTCTTTCTGCACTTTTCTTACTTCTTTCTGCACCCCTCGTGCCTCTTTCTGAACCCCTTGTGCCTCTTTCTGCAGCACCCCTCTTCTCTCTTTCTGCACTCCTCTTGCCTCTTTCTGCACATCTGTTTCTTGTTTCTGCACTTCTTTTGTTTCTTTCTGCACCTCTTTTGCTTCTCTCTGCTTCCCTCTTGCCTCTTTCTCTACCCCTCTTCCCTCTTTCTGCATCTCTGTTACTTCTTTCTGCACTCCTCTTGCATCTTTCTGCACATCTGTTCCTTGTTTATGCACTTCTTTTGTTTCTTTTTGCACTTCCCTTGCTTCTTTCTGCACCCCTTGTGCCTCTTTCTGCACCCTTTTCCCCTCTTTCTGCACCTTTCTTGCCTCTCTCTCTTCACCTCCTTTCCTTCTTTCTGCACTCCTTTTGTTTCTTTCTACAGCTCTCTTGCTTCTTCTACACCTCTTGCCTCTTTCTCCACCCCTCTTCCCTCTTTTTGCACCCCTGTTACCTCTTTCTGCACCCCTGTTGCCTCTTTCTGCACCTCTGTTCCTTCTTTCTGCACTTCTTTTGTTTCTTTCTGCACCTCTGTTGTCTCTTTCTGCACCTCACTTGCTTCTTTCTGTACCCCTCTTGCCTCTTTCTGCACCCCTCTTTCCTCTTTCTGCATCTCTCTTGCCTCTTTCTATTCCCCTGTTCCCTCTTTCTGCACCTTTCCTACCTGTGTCTGCACATCTCTTGCCTCTTTCTGTACCTCTGTTGCTTCTTTCTGCACTACTCTTTCCTCTTTCTGCACCCTTTGCGCCTCTTTCAGCACCTCTGTTGCTTCTTTCTGCACTTCTCTTCCTTCTTTCTGCCCCCCTCCTGCCTCTTTCTGTATCCCTCTTGCCTCTTTGTGCACCACTCCTACTTCTGACTGCACCCCTCTTGCCTCTTTCTGCAACCCTCTTCCTTCTTTCTGTACCTCTCTTGCCTCTTTCTGCACCTCTTTTGCTTCTTTCTGCACTTTTCTTGCCTATTTCTGTACCCCTCTTGCCTCTTTTTGCACCTCTGTTGGTTCTTTCTGCACTGCTCTTGCTTCCTTTTGCACCTCTGTTGCAAATTTCTGCATCCCTCTTGCCTCTTTCTGTACCCCTCTTCCCTCTTTCTGCACACCTGTTCCCTCTTTCTGCACCCCTTTTGCCTGTTCTGCAACACTCTTGCCTCTTTCTGCAGTTCTCTTGCCTCCTTCTGCACCCCACTTGCCCCTTTCTGCACCTTTCTTGCCTCTTTCTGCACATCTATTGGTTCTTTCTGCACTGCTCTTGCCTCTTTCTGCACCCCTCTTGCCTCTTTCTGCACCTCTTTTGCTTCTTTCTGCACTTCTCTCTCCTCTTTCTCCACCCCTCTTGCCTCTTTCAGCACCTCTGTTGCTTCTTTCTGCACTTCTCTTCCTTCTTTCTGCACCACTTGTGCCTCTCTGTGCTCTTCTTCCCTTTTCCTGCACATTGCTTGGTTCTTTCTGCAACCCCTTGCCTCCTTCTGTACCTCTGTTGTTTCTTACTGCACTGCTCTTGCTTCTTTCTGCTTCTCTCTTGCAAATTTCTGCACCCCTCTTGCCTCTCTCTGCACCCTTCTTGCCTCCTTCTGCACCTCTGTTGGTTCTTTCTCTTGCTTTTTTCTGCACCTCTTTCCCCTGTTTCTGCAACTCTCTTGCCTCTTTCTGCACTTCTCTTGCCTCTTTCTGCACCTCTGTTGCTTCTTTTTTACAATTCTCTTCCTCTTTCTGCACCCCTCTTGCCTCTTTCTGCACCTCTGTTGCTTTTTTCTGCACTTCTCTTGCTACTTTCTGCACCCCTCTTGCCTCTTTCTGCACCACTCTTCCCTCTTTCTGCACCTCTCTTGCCTCTTTCTGCACCCGTTCCCTCTTTCTGCACATCTCTTGCCTGTTTCTGCAACTCTCTTGCCTCTTTCTACACTTCTCTTGTCTCTTTCTGTACTTCTGTTGCTTCTTTCTGCACTTCTCTAGCCTCTTTCTGCACCCCTCTTGCCTCTTTCTGCACCTCTCTTGGTTGTTTCTGTTCTGCTCATGTTTCTTTCTGCACCTGTCTTGCAAATTTCTGCACCCTTCTTGCCTCTTTCTGCACCCCTCTTCCCTCTTTCTGCACCTCTCTTGCCTCTGTCTGCACCCCTCTTGCCTCTTTCTGCACCTCTGTTCCTTCTTTCTGCACCCCTCTTGCCTCTTTCTGCACCTCTGTTGCTCCTTTCTGCACTTCTCTTGCTTCTTTCTGCACCACTCTTGCAAATTTCTGCACCCCTTGTGCCTCTGTGTGCACCTCTCTTGCCTCTTTCTGCTCCTCTCTTGCCTCTTTCTGCACCCCTCTTGTCTCTTTCGGCACCTCTTTTGCTTTTTTCGGCACCTCTCTCGCCACTTTCTGCACCTTTGTTGGTTCTTTCTGCACTGCTCTTGCTTCTATCTGCTGCTCTCTTGTACATTTCTGCACCCCTCTTGCCTCTTTCTGCACCTCTGTTGCTTCTTTCTGCACTTCTCTTGCTTCTTTCTGTACCTCTCTTGCACATTTCTGCACCCCTCGTGCCTCTGTGTGCACCTCTCTTGCCTCTTTCTCCTCCTATCTTGCCTCTTTCTGCACCCCTCTTGTCTCTTTTGGCACCTCTTTTGCTTTTTTCGGCACCTCTCTTGCCTCTTTCTGCTCCTCTGTTGGCTCTTTCTGCACTGCTCTTGCTTCTATCTGCTACTCTCTTGCATATTTCTGCACCCCTCGTGCCTCTGTGTGCACCTCTCTTGCCTCTTTCTGCTCCTCTCTTGCCTCTTTCTGCACCCCTCTTGTCTCTTTCGGCACCTCTCTTGCCTCTTTCTGCACCTCTGTTGGTTCTTTCTACACTGCTCTTGCTTCTATCTGCTACTCTCTTGCACATTTCTGCACCCCTCTTACCTCTTTCTGCACCTCTTTTTGTTCTTTCTGTACCTCTCCTGCCTCTGTGTGCATCCCTGTTCCCTCTTTGTGCACCTCTTTTGCCTGTTTCTGCAACTCTCTTGCCTCTTTCGGCACTTTTCTTGCCGCTTTCTGTACGTCTGTTGCTTCTTTCTGTACTTCTCTTGCTTCTTTCTGCACCTCTCTTGCTTCTTTCTGCACATCTCTTGCCTCTTTATGCACCTCTCTTGCCTCTTTCTGCACCTCTCTTTCCTCTTTCTGCACACACAGGGCTACTTTTAAACTGACCTCAGGCTCAGCAGTGCACACATGCAAATGCAGAAAAGGGCTGCTGGCCTCTAATCTGCCATAGCCTAGTATATGCTAGGGACTTAGAGGTAGTTTTAATCCCCCTGCCCTATTATGGACTAGGGCCTTCCAGGGGAGGTCATGCCAATCACAGAGGTACCCCAACCCATAGTGAACCCTAGTGTATGTAGGTGTTTTCACTGTATTCTAAGTGTCTTTCAGCATAGCACTGGCTCCGGGCCTGGTTAGGCAGAGCCCAAGGTCAGTCAGAGTCAGTTACCACCAGTACAAGTCAGCAAAAAAGTTGGGGGGGTGCCCAGGGCACAGGATGACTTTACAACAAGGCCTCTTTCTGCACCTCTGTTGGTTCTTTCTGCATATCTCGTGCTTCTTTCTGCACCTTTCATCCTCTTTCTGGACTTCTGTTGCCTCTTGCTGCATTTCTCTTGCTTCTTTCTGCACCTTTCTGCCTCTTTCTGCACATGTCCTACCCCTGTAGGCAAAGTTAGAAATTAGCATTTAAAAAACCTTAGAAATTCACTGAAAAAAACATAGGTTTCAGGGACGTTATAGTTAGAAATTATCATTTAAAAAACCATAGAAATTCACTGAAAAAACCATAGGTTTCAGGGACGTTATAGTTAGAAATTAGCATTTAAAAATCATCAGCAGTGCATTATGGGGTGCGAGTTATAGTTAGCTCAACTAACTACAACGGCCGAATTTCTCTGGTTTTGTACGAGTGAAATGTCTAACTAACTATAATGTTCCTGAAACCTGTGGTTTTTTCAGTGAATATATATATATATATATAAATATATATATATATATAAATAAATAAATATATATATAAATAAATACCTATAAATATATATATATATATATATATATATATATACATACATATATATATATATATATATATATATATTCACTGAAAAAACCGTAGGTTTCAGGCACGTTATAGTTACAAATTAGCATTTTAAAAACCTTTGAAATTCACTGAAAAAACCATAGGTTTCAGACACGTTATAGTTAGAAATTAGCATTTAAAAAACCTTTGAAATTCACTGAAAAACCATAGGTTTTAGGGACAGTTATACTTAGTTGGACATTGCACTCGTACAAAACCCGTGAAATTCCCCCGTTATAGTTAGTTCAGCTAACTATAACTCGCGCCCCGCAATGCACTGCTGATGACGTCACATATTACATCACTCATGACATGGTCAGTGACATCACTGATGACATCACTGATGACATCTCAAATGACATCACTGATGACATCATCCAGTGACTGTGTGTTTCTGTAAAGTTTAAATATGTTTAATATATATAGGGAAAGGCGTATTGAAGAATGAGTGGGTGTATAAGTGTCTGAATGGATGATTTAGTACGTGCGTGACTGACTCTACAAGTGAGTGATTAAACGTATCTTACTGAATGCATGGGTTAGTGACTAAACTGTGTGAATGTCTGTATCCGTCTGTTGGTGTGTAAGTGGATGCATGGATTT
This sequence comes from Calotriton arnoldi, assembly GCA_963921515.1. Classification (NCBI taxonomy): domain Eukaryota; kingdom Metazoa; phylum Chordata; class Amphibia; order Caudata; family Salamandridae; genus Calotriton; species Calotriton arnoldi. The sequence continues at coordinate 46,272 of CAWUFW010024835.1, read as the reverse complement.
GCGAATAGCTACATGAGTGTCTATATGGGTTATTGATTGGTTATATGAGTATCTGTATGGGTGCCTGAGTGTTTGTGTGGATGGGGTGTGTGCGACTGTGCATTGATGTGTGAGTGGGTGATTCACTGGGTGGATGGTTTCAAGAGTGCATTTGTGATAGACTGTATGGGTGGGTAAGTGTGTGTAAGAGTGTGTTAGTGAGTGAATGTATGTCCCAGTGGTACATGTGTGAGTAACTACATATGTGAAAGGCAGTATATATGTGTATTGGAGTATATAAATAGCTATAAGCTGAGAGTGAGTGATTGTGATAGTGGCTGTATGGATGAGTGTGTGCTTGTATCAGTGATTGTATAAGAGCGTAACAATGTGCTAGTATTTGTATGATTAAGTGAGCTGGTGTGTGTATAACTGTATAGGTGAGTAAATGGCAGTGTGTTTAATTATTTGCATGACTGACTAGGTGTGTGAGTACCTCTATGGATGAGTGGCGGTGTTTGAGTGTCTATATAGGAGTAAGAGTGCATATGATAGTCCTGTACTGAGTGACCATAAGTATGAGTGACTGTACGGGTGAGTGAGTGGATGTGTGTGTGTGTGTAGACCTAAGAATCAGTGAGTGGGTATGTAGTTATTGGTGTTGGAGTGTCTATGGTTTTGCGAATGGCACTCTGTAATTTAGATTGGGTGTATCAAAGGTTATATTAGGGTGTGAGGAGCTGCATCAGATTATCACGTGGATGATGTCATCAGTGATGTCATTTGAGATGTCATCAGTGATGTCATCAGTGATGTCACTGACCATGTCATGAGTGATGTAATATGTGACGTCATCAGCAGTGCATTGTGGAGCGCGAAGTTATAGTTAGCTGAACTAACTATAACGGGGAATTTCACGGGTTTTGTACTGAGTGCAATGTCCAACTAAGTATAACTGTCCCTAAAACCTATGGTTTTTTCAGTGAATTTCAAAGGTTTTTTAAATGCTAATTTCTAACTATAACGTGTCTGAAACCTATGGTTTTTTCAGTGAATATATATATATATATATTCACTGAAAAAACCATAGGTTTTAGGGACAGTTATAGTTAGTTGGACATTGCACTCGTACAAAACCCGTGAAATTCCCCCGTTATAGTTAGTCCAGCTAACTATAACTCGCGCCCCGCAATGCACTGCTGATGACGTCACATATTACATCACTCATGACATGGTCAGTGACATCACTGATGACATCACTGATGACATCTCAAATGACATCACTGATGACATCATCCAGTGACTGTGTGTTTCTGTAAAGTTTAAATATTTTTAATATATATAGGAAAAGACGTATTGAAGAATGAGTGGGTGTGTAAGTGTCTGTATGGATGATTTAGTAGGTGCGTGACTGACTCTATAAGTGAGTGATTTAACGTATCTTACTGAATGCATGGGTTAGTGACTAAACTGGGTGAATGTCTGTATCCGTCTGTCTGTTGCTGTGTAAATGGCTGCATGTGTTTGTGAATAGCTACATGAGTGTCTATATGAGTTATTGAATGCTTGTCTGAGTATCTGTATGGGTGCCTGAGTGTTTGTGTGGGAGGGGTGTGTGCAACTCTGTGCATAGATGTGTGAGTGGGTGATTCACTGGGTGGATGGTTTCAAGAGTGCATCTGTGATAGACTGTATGGGTGGGTAAGTGTGTGTAAGAGTGTGTTAGTGAGTGAATGTATGTCCCAGTGGTACATGTGTGAGTAACTACATATGTGAAAGGCAGTATATATGTGTGTTGGAGTATATAAATAGCTATAAGCGAGAGTGAGTGATTGTGATAGTGGCTGTATGGATGAGTGTGTGCTTGTATCAGTGATTGTATAAGAGCGTAAGAATGTGCTACTATTTGTATGAGTAAGTGAGCTGGTGTGTGTATAACTGTATAGGTGAGTAAATGGTAGTGTGTTTAATTATTTGCATGACTGACTAGGTGTGTGAGTACCTCTATGGATGAGTGGCGGTGTTTGAGTGTCTATATAGGAGTATGAGTGCATATGATAGTCCTGTACTGAGTGACCGTAAGTATGAGTGACTGTACGGGTGAGTGAGTGGATGTGTGCGTAGACCTAAGAATCAGTGAGTGGGTATGTAGTTATTGGTGTTGGAGTGTCTATGGTTTTGCGAATGGCAGTCTGTAATTTAGAGTGGGTGTATCAAAGGTTATATTGAGGTGTGAGGAGGTGCATCAGATTATCACGTGGATGATGTCATCAGTGATGTCATTTGAGATGTCATCAGTGATGTCATCAGTGATGTCACTGACCATGTCATGAGTGATGTAATATGTGACGTCATCAGCAGTGCATTGCGGGCGCGAGTTATAGTTAGCTGGACTAACTATAACGGGGGAATTTCACGGGTTTTGTACGAGTGCAATGTCCAACTAACTATAACTGTCCCTAAAACCTATGGTTTTTTCAGTGAATTTCAAAGGTTTTTTAAATGCTAATTTGTAACTATAACGTCCCTGAAACCTATGGTTTTTTCAGTGAATTTCAAAGGTTTTTTAAATGCTAATTTGTAACTATAACATGTCTGAAACCTACGGTTTTTTCAGTGAATTTCAAAGGTTTTGTAAATGACAATTTTTAAATGTATTAATTGTTATATAAATTTTTTCATACTGATTTACTACATTTTTAGAAACAATTTTTTTTACATATTTTATTTTTTAAATTACATTGTAATTACATTATACATTACATTACAAAAATACTTTCTCAGAATGAATTACTTTAGTTTAAATACTTTGCACATAGGCAATACACTTTTAAGTACAGTAGTTACAGTTGTTGCAATGGGCAACACATTTTCAAACACAATGCAACATTCAGCTCAATGTGAATTTCTAGTTAAATGCAATTAGTTACTTTATGGATTACTTTTTCTAACCACAGGACTGGATCCTAGATTCAGTCCTGGGACATCTCCTGTAAACAGTTGAGTAAAAGCGTTTTGGTTACAGTCGTGATTTTTAAGGAATATTATTGTACTTTAAAAGTTGACACAGAAACTTTTTCTCATAGAATCACCAATGTTATCCTATGGAAGGAAATTCACTTAGAAGGTAAAAACTGTTATCGTTACTTTTTCTTACTCAGTGTTGGATCCTGGATCCAGCACTGGTGCATCTCCTGTAAACAGTTGAAAGAATGCGTTTAAGTCATACAGGCGATTTTTTAGGAATATTTGTAGTTTGTGAAAATTGACACTTTGAAACTTTTCTGCTGAAAACCAGACAATGGATTCCTATGGAAGAAAATATAAGTTACTGGTAAGTACGGTTAAAATTACTTTTCAGGGTCAGTGCTGGGCTAAAAGATGCAGCACTGGGTTCTCTCCTGATAACAGGTGAGTAAATTGGAATTCGTACTTTGGTTGATTTTAGAGGAATATTATAAAGTTCCAAAACTCCACACTTAGAAGAATTTCCAAGTGAAACCAGTCAATGTTAACCTATGAAGGAAATTCAAGTTACCGGTAAGTACGGTTAAAATTACTTTTCAGGACCAGTACTGGGCTGAAAGATGCAGCACTGAGGTCTCTCCTGATAACAGGTGAGTAAATCAGAATTCGGATTTCGGCTGATTTTAGAGGAATATTTGTATGTTTCAAAAATCAACACTTAGAAACTTTTTCAGCAAAAAGCAGGCAATGATATCCTATGGAAGGAAATTCAAGTTACTGGTAAGTACGGTTAAAATTACTTTTGAGGATCAGTACTGGGCTGAAAGATGCAGCACTGAGGTCTCTCCTGATAACAGGTGAGTAAATCGGAATTCGTATTTTGGCTGATTTTAGAGGAATATTTTAAAGTTCCAAAACTCCACACTTAGAAGAATTTCCAAGTGAAACCAGTCAATGTTAGCCTATGAAGGAAATTCAAGTTACCGGTAAGTACGGTTAAAATTACTTTTCAGGACCAGTACTGGGCTGAAAGATACAGCACTGAGGTCTCTCCTTATAACAGGTGAGTAAATCGGAATTCGTATTTCGGCTGATTTTCGAGGAATATTTGTATGTTTCAAAAATCAACACTTAGAAACTTTTTCAACAAAAAGCAGGCAATGAAATCCTATGGAAGGAAATTCAAGTTACTGGTAAGTACGGTTAAAATTACTTTTCAGGATTAGTACTGGGCTGAAAGATGCAGCACTGAGGTCTCTCCTGATAACAGGTGAGTAAATCGGAATTCGTATTTCGGCTGATTTTAGAGGAATATTTGTATGTTTCAAAAATCAACACTTAGAAACTTTTTCAACAAAAAGCAGGCAATGATATCCTATGGAAGGAAATTCAAGTTACTGGTAAGTACGGTTAAAATTACTTTTCAGGATTAGTACTGGGCTGAAAGATGCAGCACTGAGGTCTCTCCTGATAACAGGTGAGTAAATCGGAATTCGTATTTCGGCTGATTTTAGAGGAATATTTGTATGTTTCAAAAATCAACACTTAGAAACTTTTTCAGCAAAAAGCAGGCATTGATATCCTATGGAAGGAAATTCAAGTTACTGGGAAGTACGGTTAAAATTACTTTTCAGGATTAGTACTGGGCTGAAAGATGCAGCACTGAGGTCTCTCCTTATAACAGGTGAGTAAATCGGAATTCGTATTTCGGATGATTTTAGAAGAATATTTGCACAATGGTGAAGGTAGGGGCGGGGCCTGAGGTGACATCTGTGCAAACGCGCCCCGTGGCGCGTTTTAAGTTGGGGGATTAAGTCCCCTTGAATCATGAGGGTCCCTAGGGGCCAACTAGCCCACCAGGAACCTCCAGTATGCGCCAGGGGCTGCGTTGCAGAGACGTGTAGAGAGGCCACACCCTTTTACACCTCTCTGCAACGCAGCTCTGTGGCGCTTTCTGGATGTACCTGTTGGGCTAGTTGGCCCCCAGGGACCCTCAGGATTGAAGGGGATTTAATTCCCCATCTTAAAACGCGCCATGGGGCCTGTTTGCACACATGTCACCTGAAGCCCCGCCCTCCCTTCACCACTGTGCAAACGCGCCCCGTGGCGCGTTTTAAGTTGGGGGATTAAGTCCCCTTGAATCCTGAGGGTTCCTGGGGCCAACTAGCCCACCATGTACCTCCAAAGCGCCACAGAGCTGCGTTGCAGAGAGGTGTATAAAGGGCGTGGCCTCTGTACACCTCTCTGCAACGCAGCCCCTTGGCGCATACTGGAGGTTCCTGGTGGGCTAGTTGGCCCCCAGGGACCCCCAGTATTCAAGGGGAATTACTTCCCCATCTGCAAACGCGCCAGGGGGCGCGTTTGCAGAGTGGTGAAGGAAGGGGGCGGGGCCTGCGGGCCGATCGTTTTTTTTTTTTTTTCCCCTGAAGGGGGGTTGTGTGGCCCCCCTTCCTTTTTCTTATTTTTGGGCCCTGGGGACCCCATCCCCCAGGGCCTTACCCCCTTTTTTTTTTTATTAAAATTAAACTGGAAGGGGGCCGCGTGGCCCCCCTCCCCTGGCCGAAAACTGCCCCGGGGACCCCATCCCCCGGGGCATGGCCACACTTTAACATTCCTTTTAAGGAGGGGGCTGCGTGGCCCCCTCCTCAGGTCTCCTTTGCCCCGGGGACCCCATCCCCGGGGCAGGCCTTTTTTAAAATAATTTCTGGAGAGGGGGGCCGCGTGGCCCCCCTCCCGTGCCACTTATGGCCCCGGGGACCCCATCCCCCGGGGCCTGGCCTCCGGTTGGGGACTGTGGGGGGGTCCCTAAACCCCCCACAGTCCCGCCGGCTCCCCGTGTCCTAAGGGAGCCGGCATTGCTTTTCCACATGGGGAGCAGCTAACATGCTGCTCCCCGTGTGCAAAAGCAATCAGCTTTGGATATTGGAGCGAGAGCAGGTTTCCTGCTCTCTCTTCCAATATCCAAAGCAGTTTGTAATGACAGGACGGGAGCCGCGAGGCTCCCGTCCTGTCATTGCAAACAGCAGTGTCCTGGGGGTAGGCACCCGGGACACTGCAGGAGCCGGCCCTGGGGGTGGCGGTCCCCAGGGCCACCACAGGCTCCATGAGGGGGCCGCGCGGCCCCCTCCCCACATCAGCAAAGCCCTGGGGAGGTGGTGGTCCCCGGGGCTTCGGGGGTCCAAAACGGACCCCCATTTTAATTTGTTAGTGCCCCGGGAGGTGGCGGTCCCCGGGCGTGTGGGGGCCTCGAGCCCCCCCCACACAGGAAAAAGTTTTTAAAAAAGAAGCCCCGTGGAGGTGGTGGTCCTCGGGGCTGCGGGAGGGCTCAGAGCCCTCCCGCACCATTTTAAAAAGAAAGCCCAGGGGGTGGCGGTCTCGGGGCTTGGGGGCCCTTTGAGGCCCCCATACATAAATTTAACCCCCACCATGCCCCCGGGACTTGGGCCACCCGGGGCAAATACAATCGAAGCACGGGAGACCGCCCTTCGATTGATTGCTTCGGCAGGATTCGCGCTCCCTGAGCGCATCCTGCCGATTTTTATTTTTAAAAAAATGCTTTTTTCTGCCCAGGGGGTCCTTGTGGGACCCCTGAGCAGACCTAGGGGGTCAGGGTGTTTCTACCCTACCCCTTTGTGCGTTTTGCGCACTTTTTTACTGCTTTCATGTTCCTCGGTTCTACTGAGGAACAAGATGGCTGCCAACACTTCCTGGTTTGGAGTGTTGACAGCCAATTAGCAGACAGCTCGTGATCGGGAGGGTGCGCGAATCCGACGCGGCCATAGATATATATGTACTTTTACTTTTGATTTTCTCAGCAACTACTGAACGGATTTACACCATTTAACAAAAAGGGTTCTTTCTGAACCAAGAACTACCTCTTTGCCAAATTTGGTGTAATTCCGTTCAGCAGTTCGGGCTGTAGGCGTGTCTAAAGTTTCCTATGGGAAATTGATTTTTTGACTCTTATTTTTTTAATTTCTCCGCAACTACTGAACGGATTTACACCATTTAACAAAAAGGGTTCTTTCTGAACCAAGAACTACCTCTTTGCCAAATTTGGTGTAATTCCGTTCAGCAGTTCGGGCTGTAGCCGTGTCTAAAGTTTCCTATGGGAAAATGAATAAGGAAAACACGTTTTGGGACCCCCCTTTTTTCTCGGCCCCCGCTTGACGAATCACCCTGAGACTTTCAGGGTAGGAGCGGACCGGAGCGGGCCATAAAGTTTGAAAATTTCGCGAAGATTCGTCAACCGACGCAAGAGTTATTTCAAATAGAATGTCGCAGATTTCCTATGGAAAATAGGTCCTAACTATAACTATCTACTGGCGACCGCCAGTAGATAATATCTATATATATTTATATTCACTGAAAAAACCATAGGTTTTAGGGACAGTTATAGTTACTTGGACATTGCACTCGTACAAAACCCGTGAAATTCCCCCGTTATAGTTAGTTCAGCTAACTATAACTCGCGCCCCCGCAATGCACTGCTGATGACGTCACATATTACATCACTCATGACATGGTCAGTGACATCACTGATGACATCACTGATGACATCTCAAATGACATCATTGATGACATCATCCAGTGACTGTGTGTTTCTGTAAAGTTTAAATATTTTTAATATATATAGGAAAAGACGTATTGAAGAATGAGTGGGTGTGTAAGTGTCTGTATGGATGATTTAGTAGGTGCGTGACTGACTCTATAAGTGAGTGATTTAACGTATCTTACTGAATGCATGGGTTAGTGACTAAACTGGGTGAATGTCTGTATCCGTCTGTCTGTTGCTGTGTAAGTGGCTGCATGTGTTTGTGAATAGCTAAATGAGTGTCTATATGAGTTATTGAATGCTTGTCTGAGTATCTGTATGGGTGCCTGAGTGTTTGTGTGGGAGGGGTGTGTGCAACTCTGTGCATAGATGTGTGAGTGGGTGATTCACTGGGTGGATGGTTTCAAGAGTGCATCTGTGATAGACTGTATGGGTGGGTAAGTGTGTGTAAGAGTGTGTTAGTGAGTGAATGTATGTCCCAGTGGTACATGTGTGAGTAACTACATATGTGAAAGGCAGTATATATGTGTGTTGGAGTATATAAATAGCTATAAGCAAGAGTGAGTGATTGTGATAGTGGCTGTATGGATGAGTGTGTGCTTGTATCAGTGATTGTATAAGAGCGTAACAATGTGCTACTATTTGTATGAGTAAGTGAGCTGGTGTGTGTATAACTGTATAGGTGAGTAAATGGCAGTGTGTTTAATTATTTGCATGACTGACTAGGTGTCTGAGTATCTCTATGGATGAGTGGCGTTGTTTGAGTGTCTATATAGGAGTAAGAGTGCATATGATAGTCCTGTACTGAGTGACCGTAAGTATGAGTGACTGTACGGGTGAGTGAGTGGATGTGTGTGTATAGACCTAAGAATCAGTGAGTGGGTATGTAGTTATTGGTGTTGGAGTGTCTATGGTTTTGCGAATGGCAGTCTGTAATTTAGAGTGGGTGTATCAAAGATTATATTAGGGTGTGAGGAGGTGCATCAGATTATCACGTGGATGATGTCATCAGTGATGTCATTTGAGATGTCATCAGTGATGTCATCAGTGATGTCACTGACCATGTCATGAGTGATGTAATATGTGACGTCATCAGCAGTGCATTGCGGGCGCGAGTTATAGTTAGCTGAACTAACTATAACGGGGAATTTCACGGGTTTTGTACGAGTGCAATGTCCAAGTAACTATAACTGTCCCTAAAACCTATGGTTTTTTCAGTGAATTTCAAAGGTTTTTTAAATGCTAATTTGTAACTATAACGTGTCTGAAACCTATGGTTTTTTCAGTGAATTTCAAAGGTTTTTTAAATGCTAATTTGTAACTATAACGTGTCTGAAACCTATGGTTTTTTCAGTGAATTTCAAAGGTTTTTTAAATGCTAATTTCTAACTATAACGTGCCTGAAACCTACGGTTTTTTCAGTGAATTTCAAAGGTTTTATAAATGACAATTTTTAAATGTATTAATTGTTATACTAATTTTTTTCATACTGATTTACTACATTTTTAGAAACAATTTTTTTTTACAGATTTTATTTTTTAAATTACATTGTAATTACATTATACATTACATTACAAAAAATACTTTCTCAGAATGAATTACTTTAGTTTAAATACTTTGCACATAGGCAATAGACTTTTAAGTACAGTAGTTACAGTTGTTGCAATGGGCAACACATTTTCAAACACAATGCAACATTCAGCTCAATGTGAATTTCTAGTTAAATGCAATTAGTTACTTTATGGATTACTTTTCTAACCACAGGACTGGATCCTAGATTCAGTCCTGGTACATCTCCTGTAAACAGTTGAGTAAAAGCGTTTTGGTTACAGTCATGATTTTTAAGGAATATTATTGTATTTTAAAAGTTGACACTTAGAAACTTTTTCTCATAGAATCACCAATGTTATCCTATGGAAGGAAATTCACTTAGCAGGTAAAAACTGTTATCGTTACTTTTTCTTACTCAGTGTTGGATCCTGGATCCAGCACTGGTGCATCTCCTGTAAACAGTTGAAAGAATGCGTTTAAGTCATACAGGTGATTTTTAAGGAATATTTGTAGTTTGTAAAAATCAACACTTTGAAACTTTTTGCTGAAAACCAGACAATGGATTCCTATGGAAGAAAATATAAGTTACTGGTAAGTACGGTTAAAATTACTTTTCAGGATTAGTACTGGGCTGAAAGATGCAGCACTGAGGTCTCTCCTGATAACAGGTGAGTAAATCGGAATTCGTATTTCGGCTGATTTTAGAGGAATATTTTAAAGTTCCAAAACTCCACACTTAGAAGAATTTCCAAGTGAAACCAGTCAATGTTAGCCTATGGAAGGAAATTCAAGTTACTGGTAAGCACGGTTAAAATTACTTTTCAGGACCAGTACTGGGCTGAAAGATACAGCACTGAGGTCTCTCCTTATAACAGGTGAGTAAATCGGAATTCGTATTTCGGCTGATTTTAGAGGAATATTTGTATGTTTCAAAAATCAACACTTAGAAACTTTTTCAGCAAAAAGCAGGCAATGATATCCTATGGAAGGAAATTCAAGTTACTGGTAAGTACGGTTAAAATTACTTTTGAGGATCAGTACTGGGCTGAAAGATGCAGCACTGAGGTCTCTCCTGATAACAGGTGAGTAAATCGGAATTCGTATTTCGGCTGATTTTAGAGGAATATTTTAAAGTTCCAAAACTCCACACTTAGAAGAATTTCCAAGTGAAACCAGTCAATGTTAGCCTATGGAAGGAAATTCAAGTTACTGGTAAGTACGGTTAAAATTACTTTTCAGGACCAGTACTGGGCTGAAAGATACAGCACTGAGGTCTCTCCTTATAACAGATGAGTAAATCGGAATTCGTATTTCGGCTGATTTTAGAGGAATATTTGTATGTTTCAAAAATCAACACTTAGAAACTTTTTCAGCAAAAAGCAGGCAATGATATCCTATGGAAGGAAATTCAAGTTACTGGTAAGTACGGTTAAAATTACTTTTGAGGATCAGTACTGGGCTGAAAGATGCAGCACTGAGGTCTCTCCTGATAACAGGTGAGTAAATCGGAATTCGTATTTCGGCTGATTTTAGAGGAATATTTTAAAGTTCCAAAACTCCACACTTAGAAGAATTTCCAAGTGAAACCAGTCAATGTTAGCCTATGGAAGGAAATTCAAGTTACTGGTAAGAACGGTTAAAATTACTTTTCAGGACCAGTACTGGGCTGAAAGATACAGCACTGAGGTCTCTCCTTATAACAGGTGAGTAAATCGGAATTCGTATTTCGGCTGATTTTAGAGGAATATTTTAAAGTTCCAAAACTCCACACTTAGAAGAATTTCCAAGTGAAACCAGTCAATGTTAGCCTATGGAAGGAAATTCAAGTTACTGGTAAGTACGGTTAAAATTACTTTTCAGGACCAGTACTGGGCTGAAAGATACAGCACTGAGGTCTCTCCTGATAACAGGTGAGTAAATCGGAATTCATATTTCGGATGATTTTAGAAGAATATTTCCACAATGGTGAAGGGAGGGGGCGGGGCCTGAGGTGACATCTGTGCAAACGCGCCCCGTGGCGCGTTTTAAGTTGGGGGATTAAGTCCCCTTGAATCCTGAGGGTCCCTAGGGGCCAACTAGCCCACCAGGAACCTCCAATATGCGCCAGGGGCTGCGTTGCAGAGACGTGTAGAGAGGCCACACCCCTTTTACACCTCTCTGCAACGCAGCTCTGTGGCGCTTTCTGGATGTACCTGTTGGGCTAGTTGGCCCCCAGGGACCCTCAGGATTGAAGGGGATTTAATTCCCCATCTTAAAACGCGCCACGGGGCCTGTTTGCACACATGTCACCTGAAGCCCCGCCCCTCCCTTCACCACTGTGCAAACGCGCCCCGTGGCGCGTTTTAAGCTGGGATTAAGTCCCCTTGAATCCTGAGGGTCCCCGGAGTCCAACTAGCCCACCATATACCTCCAAAAGCGCCACAGAGCTGCGTTGCAGAGAGGTGTAAAAAGGGGTGTGGCCTCTCTACACGTCTCTGCAACGCAGCCCCTGGCGCATATTGGAGGTTCCTGGTGGGCTAGTTGGCCCCCAGGAACCCCCAGTATTCAAGGGGAATTCGTTCCTCTCTGCAAACGCGCCAGGGGGCGCGTTTGCAGAGTGGTGAAGGAAGGGGCGGGGCCTGCGGGCCCGATCGTTTTTTTTTTAATTTTTTGTCCCCTGAAGGGGGCTGTGTGGTCCCCCTTCCTTTTTCCTGTTTTTGGGCCCTGGGGACCCCATCCCCCAGGGCCTTACCCCTTTTTTTAATTTAATTTAAAAAAAACGGGAAGGGGGCCGCGTGGCCCCCTTCCCTGGGCCTGTATTGGCCCCGGGGACCCCATCCCCCGGGGCATGGCCTTTTTTTATTTTCTTGGGAGGGGGCTGCGTGGCCCCCTCCTCAGGCCATTTAAGGCCCCGGGGACCCCATCCCTCGGGGCCGGCCTTTCCATTTTTTTAATTTTTTTATTTTTTTTGGGGGAGGGGGCTGCGTGGCCCCCTCCTGGGCCACTACTTGCCCCGGGGACCCCATCCCCGGGGCTGGCCCTCTCCGTTGGGGACTGTGGGGGTCCCCAATCCCCACAGTCCCGCCGGCTCCCCACGTCCCTTGGGAGCCGGCATTGCTAGTTCCACATGGGGAGCAGCTGACATGCTGCTCCCCATGTGGAAAGCAATCGGCTTTGGATATTGGAAGAGAGAGCAGGTTTCCTGCTCTCTCTTCCAATATCCAAGCAGTTTGCTATGGCAGGACGGGAGCCGCGAGGCTCCCGTCCTGCCATAGCAAACTACAGTGTCCCGGGGTAGGCACCCCGGGACACTGCAGGAGCCGGCCCTGGGGGTGGCGGTCCCCAGGGCCATCAAGGGCTCCAGGAGGGGGCCGCGCGGCCCCCTCCCTACATCAGCACAGCCCCGGGAGGTGGTGGTCCCCGGGCTTCGGGGTCCAAAACGGACCCCCATTTTAATTTGTTAGTGCCCCGGGGAGGTGGCGGTCCTCGGGCGTGTGGGGGGCTGGAGCCCCCCACACAGGTTGTTTAATTTTTTAAAAAAGCCCCGGGAGGTGGTGGTCCTCGGGGCTGCGGGAGGGCTCAGAGCCCTCCCGCACCATTTTTAAAAGAAAGCCCCGGGGGGTGGCGGTCCCCGGGCTTGGGGGCCCTTTGAGGCCCCCACACATAAAATTAAACCCCCACCATGCCCCCGGGACTTGGGCCACCCGGGGCAAAATACAATCGAAGCGCTTCGATTTTTTTTCGGCAGGATTCGCGCACCCTGAGCGCATCCTGCCGATTTTTAAAAAATTTTTTTTTTTTTTTTTTGCCAGACCCCCTGAGCAAACCTAGGGGGTCAGGGTGTTTCTACCCTGCCCCCTTTGTGCGCTTTGCGCACTTGTTTCTGTCCCTCGGCAAAATGGCTGCCAACATTTCCTGAATCGGAATGTTGACAGCCAGCTGACAGCCAATTAACATGCAGCTCGTGATCGGGACGGTGCGCGCAGGGTGCGCTGAGGGTACGCGGACCCTACTCGGCCATAGATATCACTAACTTTTTACTTTTCATTTTCTCAGCAACTACTGAACGGATTTACACCATTTAACAAAAGGGTTCTTTCTGAACCAAGAACTACCTCTTTGCCAAATTTGGTGTAATTCCGTTCAGCAGTTCGGGCTGTAGCCGTGTCTAAAGTTTCCTATGGAAAAGTGCATGGGGAAAACACGTTTTGGGACCCCCTTTTTCTCGGCCCCCGCTTGACGAATCCCCCGAGACTTTCAGGGTAGGAGCGGACCGGAGCGGGCCACAAAGTTTGAAAATTTTGCGAAGATACGTCAACCGGCAAGAGAGTTATTTCAAATAGAATGTCGCGGATTTCCTATGGATAATAGGTTGTAACTATAACTATCTACTGGCGACCGCCAGTATATAATATATATATATATATATATATATATATATATATATATATATATATTGCCAAAGATGCTCAAAATAAGAAATAAGAAGCGAGGGAAATGTGGCTGCAATGAACTGCTGTCCTGACATGTGGCCTCTGATGAGAAGCGAGAATGCTTCAAAACGCGTAAGGCCAAGGGATTAAGTATCGGGATGAGAAGCTACATGTTTTAAATAAAGGTTTTGGAACTTCCCTGCGAGTGGAGTGCGGCCTCACATCTGAACATCTTTGGGAAAATATGTCATCACGGCGGCTCCGGACGTGGAGGGATCACACCGCCTGGATTCAAATCAAAGGACCGCATGAGAGGTAACGATCCTCTTGTGTAATGGCGCAGCAGGTGTAACATTTAACATGTAGAGTTTTATCTGGGAGCCCACTGGAGGGCTAAAAATGTATCCCAAATTTACATGCAGGAACTGAAACCACTGGAGGGTATTAAGCGCGTAATTTTTGACTACATTTCCCAGCATACATTGTTAGGACTCGAGAATGGGGGCACACCTGAGGCCAATTAAAATTGAAATAAGAAGTGAGGGAAATGTGGCTGCAATGAACTGCTGTCTTGACGTGGCCTCTAATGAGAAGCGAGAATGCTTCGAAACGCGTAAGGCCAAGGGATTAAGTATCGGGATGAGAAGCTACATGTTTTAAATAAAGGTTTTGGAAACTTCCCTGCGAGTGGAGTGCAGCCTCACATCTGAGCATCTTTGGGAAAATATGTCATCACGGCGGCTCCAGCCGTGGAGGGATCGCACCGCCTAGATTCAAATCAAAGGACCGCATGAGAGGTAATGATCCTCTTGTGTAATGGCGCAGCAGGTGTAACATTCAAACATGTAGAGTTTTATCCAGGAGCCTACTGGAGGGCTATAAATGTATCCCGAATTTACATGCAGGAACTGAACCCACTGGAGGGTATTAAGCGCGTAATTTTTTACTAAATTTCCCAGCTTACATTGTTAGAACTCGAGAATGGGGGCACACCTGAGGACAATTAAAATTGAAATAAGAAGCGAGGGAAATGTGGCTGCAATGAACTGCTGTCCTGACATGTGGCCTCTGATGAGAAGCGAGAATGCTTCGAAAAGCGTAAGGCCAAGGGATTAAGTATCGGGATGAGAAGCTACATGTTTTAAATAAAGGTTTTGGAAATTTCCCTGCGAGCGGAGTGCGGCCTCACATTTGAGCATCTTTGGCGAAATATGTCATCACGGCGGCTCCGGCCGTGGAGGGATCGCACCGCCTGGATTCAAATCAAAGGACCGCATGGGAGGTAACGATCCTCTTGTGTAATGGCGCAGCAGGTGTAACATTCAAACATGTAGAGTTTTATCCGGGAGCCCACTGGAGGGCTATAAATGTATCCCGAATTTACATGCAGGAACTGAACCCACTGGAGGGTATTAAGCGCGTAATTGTTTACTACATTTCCCAGCATACATTGTTAGAACTCGAGAATGGGGGCACACCTGAGGCCAATTAAAATTGAAATAAGAAGCGAGGGAAATGTGGCTTCAATGAACTGCTGTCCTGACATGTGGCCTCTGATGAGAAGCGAGAATGCTTCAAAACGTGTGAGGCCAAGATATTAAATATCGGGATGAGAAGTTACATGTTTTAAATAAAGGTTTTAGAAACTTCCCTGTGAGCGGAGTGCGGCCTCACATCTGAGCATCTTTGGGAAAATATGTCATCACGGCGGCTCCGGCCGTGGAGGGATCACACCGCCTGGATTCAAATCAAAGGACCGCATGAGAGGTAACGATCCTCTTGTGTAATGGCGCAGCAGGTGTAACATTCAAACATGTAGAGTTTTATCCGGGAGCCCACTGGAGGGCTATAAATGTATCCTGAATTTACATGCAGGAACTGAACCCACTGGAGGGTATTAAGTTAAGCGCGTAATTTTTGACTACATTTCCCAGCATACATTCTTAGAACTCGAGAATGGGGGCACACCTGAGGCCAATTAAAATTGAAATAAGAAGCGAGGGAAATGTGGCTGCAATGAACTGCTGTCCTGACATGTGGCCTCTGATGAGAAGCGAGAATGCTTTGTAACACGTAAGGCCAAGGGATTAAGTATCAGGATGAGAAGCTACATGTTTTAAATAAAGGTTTTGGAAACTTCCCTGCGAGCGGAGTGCGGCCTCACATCTGAGCATCTTTGGGAAAATATGTCATCACGGCGGCTCCGGCCGTGGAGGGATCGCACCGCCTGGATTCAAATCAGAGGACCGCATGAGAGGTAACGATCCTCTTGTGTAATGGCGCAGCAGGTCTAACATTCAAACATGTAGAGTTTTATCCGGGAGCCCACTGGAGGGCTATAAATGTATCCCGAATTTACATGCAGGAACTGAACCCACTGGAGGGTATTAAGCGCGTAATTTTTGCCTACATTTCCCAGCATACATTGTCAGAACTCAAGAATGGGGGCCCACCTGAGGACAATTAAAATTGAAATAAGAAGCGAGGGAAATGTGGCTGCAATGAACCGCTGTCCTGACATGTGGCCTCTGATGAGAAGCGAGAATGCTTCGAAACGCGTAAGGCCAAGGGATTAAGTATCGGGATGAGAAGCTACATGTTTTAAATAAAGTTTTTGGAAACTTCCCTGCGAGCGGAGTGCGGCCTCACATCTGAGCATCTTTGGGAAAATATATATATATATATATATAGTATCCAATATTTCTTCACAGAAGAATCTCAGTTTTTATTTAGGCAGCAGCATTGTTCCGAGCAAGGTCTGTGGACAGACTGAAACGCGTAGGGTTATTTGGACTTGTCGGAACAATGCTGCTGCCTAAATAAAAACTGAGATTGCAACAAATACTTACCAGTGAGTGCGTGTGGAACATTTCTGTGAAGAAATATTGGATACAATTGAATAACGGCTGGCTCCGCCGTTTCCACTGTTCGCACCATCAAAGAGCACCGAATGCCGAGAAAAGAGCCGTTTTTTGTGGAATATATATATATATATATATATATATATATATATATATAGATAGATAGATAGATAGATATATCCACAAACAATTGTCCCTTCCGTAACCCTGGGCCCATGAGAGGCGGCGCGCTGTGCCTGCGGGACCTGCCGGTCAGTCAATCCACAAAGTCCATCCAATGAAGCGCACTCTCAGGCAGGAAGCAGATCAGAAGTAAAATTAAAAATGTATTTTGGTTCTGTAACGCGTTTCAACGGTTGATACAGTCTTGTTCACACACAGAATGAACAGCAAAGCATGGATTACATATCCTGTTTTAGACATAGACAAGGTCACTCAGCCAAAAGACAATGCTCAGTGCTATGCAATGATAGCAGCCATTTTGTAGTGTGCAACTCTAAATAATATGAATGTCTACATTGATAACAAGTACATGGCTATGCAGTTAGATACATGAGCTCCCCTGGAAATGGTTATTGCAAATAAAATTGATGAAACAAAACATAAATATATGACAAATACATAAAGGCATTACTGGTAAAGTAAAGCATCGCAATTATTCATAAGGCAATAATGCCCCAATCGTCGTGTCGTTTGTTAGCGTACCATCAGAGGACAGGCCCAAAGCTCATCATATTGCACCCTCCGACTGAACGTCATGATAGGTATGTGCATACATTTGGGGTGTATGTGTGTATGCGTTACAGAACCGAAATACATTTTTCTTCTGATCTGCTTTCTGCCTGAGAGTGCGCTTCATTGGATGGCCTATAATATATATATATATATATATATATATATATATATATATATATATATATATATATCTCGAACAACGTCCCCCCTTTCCATAAGGAACGGGCACACACACAGACTTGCAGGAAAACGGCAGCTTTATTGAACAGGCATGATGCATTTCGGATTAAATTCCTTCTTCGGATGCCTTTTAAAACAACCAGTGTTGTCGGTGTCCAGATCTTTATAACGCCAGCTTCGCTTCGATAGGCGAGCAGAACGTGGTGGGAGTGGCATGGATTAGGGTAGTCCAGGTAAGTACCTTCCCCATGTGGGTGGCGCCCTCATTCCCGCCAATGACACTCTTCTTTGCGCACAGTACTGCCATTCCCATAAGCCTTTATCCTGCCGCCATTTAGTCCCTCGGGAAATCCCGACATGGATTTATGACCGAAGTCGGTCCGAACAAGTGTTGCTGATTGCTGGAATGGCGGCGGTACAGCAGTGTTTCCAAGAACGTTGAAAGCCACCAAAGTTATGCCACTTCGCCTGCTGTACTGCTTGAGGAAGGGGTGCCCAAGGTGCTAAGTGGCCATGCACCAAAATATCTCGAACAACGTCCCCCCTTTCCAGAAGGAACGGGCACACACACAGACTTGCAGGAAAACTGCAGCTTTATTGAACAGGCATGATGCATTTCGGATTAAATTCCTTCTTCGGATGCCTTTTAAAACAACCAGTATTGTCTGTGTCCAGATCTTTATAACGCCAGCTTCCCTTCGATAGGCGAGCAGAACGTGGTGGGAGTGGCATGTATTTTGGTTCTGTAACGCGTTTCAACTGTTGATGCAGTCTTGTTCACACCCAGAATGAACAGCAAAGCATGGATTACATATCCTGTTTTAGACATAGACAAGGTGACTCAGCCAAAAGACAATGCTCAGTGCTATGCAATGTTAGCAGCCATTTTGTAGTGTGCAACTCTAAATAATATGAATGTATACATTGATAACAAGTACATGGCTATGCAGTTAGATACATGAGCTCCCCTGGAAATGGTTATTGCAAATAAAATTGATGAAACAAAACATAAATCTATGACAAATACATAAAGGCATTACTGGTAAAGTAAAGCATCGCAATTATTCATAAGGCAATAATGCCCCAATCGTCGTGTCGTTTGTTAGCGTACCATCAGAGGACAGGCCCAAAGCTCATCATATTGCACCCTCCGACTGAACGTCATGATAGGTATGTGCATACATTTGGGGTGTATGCGTTACAGAACCGAAATACATTTTTC
Organism: Calotriton arnoldi; assembly: GCA_963921515.1. Classification (NCBI taxonomy): domain Eukaryota; kingdom Metazoa; phylum Chordata; class Amphibia; order Caudata; family Salamandridae; genus Calotriton; species Calotriton arnoldi. The sequence goes on along the minus strand of CAWUFW010024835.1, from coordinate 27,810 downwards.
TTCTGATCTGCTTTCTGCCTGAGAGTGCGCTTCATTGGATGGCCTATAAATATAAATATATATATATATATATATATATATATATACATATATATATATATATATAATCTACTGGCGGTCGCCAGTAGATAGTTATAGTTAGGACCTTTATCCATAGGAAATCCGCAACATTCTATTTGAAATAACTCTTGCGCCGGTTGAGGAATCTTCGCGAAAGCTTCCAACTTGTTGGGGCGCTCCGCTCCGCTCCTACCCTGAAAGTCTCGGGTTGATTCGTCAAGCGGGGGCCGAGAAAAAAGGGGGGTCCCAAAACGCGTTTTCTCCATTTTCTCCATGTTAATTCCCATAGGAAATTTTAGCCACGGCTACAGCCCGAACTGCTGAACGGAATTACACCAAATTTTGCAAAAAAGTAGCGCTTGGTTCAGAAAGCGACCTTTTTTTTAAATGGTGTAAATCCGTTCAGTAGGTGCGGAGAAATTCAAAAATAAGAGTGAAAAAATCGATTTCCCATAGGAAACTTTATGCAAGGCTACAGCAAAACTGCTGAACGGAATTACACCAAATTTGGCAAAAAGGTAGTGCTTGGTTCAGAAAGCACCCTTTTAAAAATGGTGTAAATCCGTTCAGTAGTTGCTGAGAAAATCCAAAATAAAAGTTTCGATATTTAGAGGCACGGAGGATCCGCGCACCCTCCCGACCACGAGCTGCATGCTAATTGGCTGTCAACACTCCAAACCAGGAAGTGTTGGCAGCCATCTTGTTCCTCGGTGAACCGAGGAACAAGAAATCAGTAAAACAACTGCGTAAAACGCACAAAGGGTGCAGGGTAGAAACACCCTGACCCCCTAGGTCTGCTCAGGGAATCCCACAAGGACCCCCTGGGCAGAAAAAAGCATTTTTTTTTTTTTTAAATCGGCGGGATGCGCTTAGGGTGCGCGGATCCCGCCGAGAAAAAAAAAAAAGAAACAAGTGCGCAAAACGCACAAAGGGGGCAGGGTAGAAACACCCTGACCCCCTAGGTCTGCTCAGGGGGTCCCACAAAGACCCCCTTGGCAGAAAAAAGCATTTTTCAACAAAAAAATCGGCGAGATGCGCTTAGGGTGCGCGAATCCTGCCGAAAAAACCCGAAGCGCGGTCTCCCGCGCTCGTTAGCTACTGGCCCCCGGGTGGGCCAAGTCCCGGGGGCATGGGGGGTATTTATAATATGTGGGGGGCCTCTAAGGCCCCAAGCCCCGGGGACCACCACCCCCGGGGCTTTAAAAATAAATGGTGCAGGAGGGCTCTCGGCCCTCCCGCAGCCCCGGGGACCGCCACCTCCCCGGGGCTTCTTTTAATTTTTAAAAAATTACCTGTGTGGGGGGCTCGAGCCCCCCACACGCCCCGGGACCGCCACCTCCCGGGGCACTAAAATTTCAATATGGGGGTCCATTACAGACCCTCAGAGCCCCGGGGACCACCACCTCCCGGGGCTTTGTCAATGGAGGGAGGGGGCCGCGCGGCCCCCTCCTGGAGCCTGTAATGGCCCTGGGGACCACCCCCCAGGGCCGGCTCCTGCAGTGTCCCGGGGTGCCTACCCCCGGGACACTGTAGTTTGCCATGACAGGACGGGAGCCTCGCGGCTCCCGTCCTGTCATAGCAAACTGCTTTGGATATTGGAGCGAGAGCAGGAAACCTGCTCTCGCTTCCAATATCCAAGCAAATTGCTTTCCACATGGGGAGCTGCATGTTAGCAGCTCCCCATGTGGAAAGCAATGCCGGCTCCCGCAGGAGGCGGGGAGCCGGCAGGGTCCGTGGGGAGTTGGGGTCCCCCCACGGACCCCAAAGGATAGGGCCAGCCCGGGGGATGGGGTCTCCGGGGCAAGTAGTGGCCCGGGAGGGGGGCCACGTGGCCCCCCTCCCCAAAAATAATAATTAAAAAAAATAAATAAATAAAGGCCTGCCCCGGGGATGGGGTCCCCGGGGCAAAAGGAGGCCTGAGGAGGGGGGCCACGCAGCCCCCTCCTTAAAAATGTATTTAAAAGTGTGGCCATGCCCCGGGGATGGGGTCCCCGGGCCGGATTCGGCCATGGGAGGGGGCCAAGCGCCCCCCTTCCCGTTTAATAAAAAAAAAAAAAGGGATAAGGCCCTGGGGGATGGGGTCCCCAGGGCCCAAAAATAGGAAAAGTAAGGGGGCTACACAGCCCCCCTTGGGGGAAAGAAAAAAAAAAAAGAAAAACGATCGGGCCGCAGGCCCCGCTCCCTCCTTTACCACTCTGCAAACGCGCCCCCTGGCGCGTTTGCAGATGGGGAACAAATTCCCCTTCAATACTGGGGTTCCCTGGGGGCCAACTAGCCCACCAGGAACCTCCAGTATGCCCAGGGGGCTGCATTGCAGAGAGGTGTACAGAGGCCATGCCCCTTTTTACACCTCTCTGCAACGCAGCTCTGTGGCGCTTTTTGGAGGTACATGGTGAGCTAGTTGGCCCCCCCGGGACCCTCAGGATTCAAGGGGACTTAATCCCCCAACTTAAAACGCGCCACGGGGCGCGTTTGCACAGTGGTGAAGGGAGGGGGCGGGGCTTCAGGTGACATGTGTGCAAACAGGCCCCGTGGCGAGTTTTAAGATGGGAAATTAAATCCCCTTCAATCCTGAGGGTCCCTGGGGGCCAACTAGCCCACCAGGTACCTCCAGTAAGCGCCACGGAGCTGCGTTGCAGAGTGTTGTAAAAAGGGGCGTGGCCTCTGAACACCTCTCTACAACGCAGCTGTCTGGGGCATACTAGAGGTATCTGGTGGGCTAGTTGGCCCCTAGGGACCCTCGGGATTGAGAAGGAATTAATTCTCCAACTTAAAATGCGCCACTGGGTGTGTTTGCAGACATGTCACCTCAGGCCCCACCCCCTTCCTTCACCATTGTGTAAATATTCCTCTAAAATCAGCCGAACTACGAATTCCGATTTACTCACCTGTTATCAGGAGAGACCTCAGTGCTGCATCTTTCAGCCCAGTACTGATTCTGAAAAGTAATTTTAACCGTACTTACCAGTAACTTGAATTTCCATCCATAGGATATCATTGCCTGCTTTTTGCTGAAAAAGTTGCTGTCGATTTTTGAAACATACAGATATTCCTCTAAAATCAGCCGAAATACGAATTCCGATTTACTCACCTGTTATCAGGAGAGACCTCAGTGCTGCATCTTTCAGCCCAGTACTGATCCTGAAAAGTAATTTTAACCGTACTTACCAGTAACTTGAATTTCCATCCATAGGATATCATTGCCTGCTTTTTGCTGAAAAAGTTGCTGTCGATTTTTGAAACATACAAATATTCCTCTAAAATCAGCCGAAATACGAATTCCGATTTACTCACCTGTTATCAGGAGAGACCTCAGTGCTGCATCTTTCAGCTCAGTACTGATCCTGAAAAGTAATTCTAACCATACTTACCAGTAACTTGAATTTCCTTCCATAGGATATCATTGCCTGCTTTTTGCTGAAAAAGTTTCTGTGTCGATTTTTGAAACATACAAATATTCCTCTAAAATCAGCCGAACTACGAATTCCGATTTACTCACCTGTTATCAGGAGAGACCTCAGTGCTGCATCTTTCAGCCCAGTACTGATCCTTAAAAGTAATTTTAACCGTACTTACCAGTAACTTGAATTTCCTTCCATAGGCTAACATTGACTGGTTTCACTTGGAAATTCTTCTAAGTGTTGAGTTTTGGAACTTTATAATATTCCTCTAAAATCAGCTGAACTACGAATTCCAATTTACTCACCTGTTATCAGGAGAGACCTCAGTGCTGCATCTTTCAGCCCAGTACAGATCCTGAAAAGTAATTCTAACCGTACTTACCAGTAACTTGAATTTCCTTCCATAGGCTAACATTGACTGGTTTCACTTGGAAATTCTTCTAAGTGTGCAGTTTTGGAACTTTATAATATTCCTCTAAAATCAGCCGAAATACGAATTCCAATTTACTCACCTGTTATCAGGAGAGACCTCAGTGCTGCATCTTTCAGCCCAGTACAGATCCTGAAAAGTAATTCTAACCGTACTTACCAGTAACTTGAATTTCCTTCCATAGGCTAACATTGACTGGTTTCACTTGGAAATTCTTCTGTTGAGTTTTAGGGAACTTTATAATATTCCTCTAAAATCAGCTGAACTACGAATTCCAATTTACTCACCTGTTATCAGGAGAGACCTCAGTGCTGCATCTTTCAGCCCAGTACAGATCCTGAAAAGTAATTCTAACCGTACTTACCAGTAACTTGAATTTCCTTCCATAGGCTAACATTGACTGGTTTCACTTGGAAATTCTTCTAAGTGTGCAGTTTTGGAACTTTATAATATTCCTCTAAAATCAGCTGAACTACGAATTCCAATTTACTCACCTGTTATCAGGAGAGACCTCAGTGCTGCATCTTTCAGCCCAGTACAGATCCTGAAAAGTAATTCTAACCGTACTTACCAGTAACTTGAATTTCCTTCCATAGGCTAACATTGACTGGTTTCACTTGGAAATTCTTCTAAGTGTGGAGTTTTGGAACTTTATAATATTCCTCTAAAATCAGCCGAACTACGAATTCCGATTTACTCACCTGTTATCAAGAGAGTACCCAGTGCTGCATCTTTTAGCCCAGCACTGACCCTGATAAGTAATTCTAACCGTACTTACCAGTAACTTGTATTTCCTTCCATTGGAATCCATTGTCTGGTTTTCCGCAGAAAAGTTTCAAAGCGCCGTTTTTCACAAACTACAAATATTCCTTAAAAATCGCCTGTATGACTTAAACACATTCTTTCAACTGTTTACAGGAGATGCACCAGTGCTGGATCCAGGATCCACCACTGAGTAAGAAAAATAACGATAACACTACTTACCTGCTAAGTGAATTTCCTCCCATAGGATAACATTGGTGATTCTATGTGAAAAAGTTTCTAAGTGTCAACTTTTAAAATGCAATAATATTCCTTAAAAATCACTACTGTAACCAAAACGCTTTTACTAAACTGTTTACAGGAGATGTCCCAGGACTGAATCTAGGATCCAGTCCTGTGGTTAGAAAGGTAATCCATAAAGTAACTAATTGCATTTAACTAGAAATTCACATTGAGCTCAATGTTGCATTGTGTTTGAAATTGTGTTGCCCATTGCAACAACTGTAACTACTGTACTTAAAAGTCTATTGCCTATTTGCAAAGTATTTAAACTAAAGTAATTCATTCTGAGAAAGTATATTTTGTAATGTAATGTATAATGTAATTACAATGTAATTTAAAAATAAAATATCTAAAAATAAATAGTTTAAAAAATGTAGTAAATCAGTATCAAAAAAATAAATATAACAATTAATACATTTAAAAATTGTCATTTACAAAACCTTTGAAATTCACTGAAAAAAACCATAGGTTTCAGACATGTTATAGTTAGGAATTAGCATTTAAAAAACCTTTGAAATTCACTGAAAAAACCATAGGTTTCAGGCACGTTATAGTTAGAAATTAGCATTTAAAAAACCTTTGAAATTCACTGAAAAACCATAGGTTTCAGGCACGTTATAGTTAGAAATTAACATTTAAAAAACCTTTGAAATTCACTGAAAAAACCATAGGTTTCAGACACGTTATAGTTAGAAATTAGCATTTAAAAAACCTTTGAAATTCACTGAAAAAACCATAGGTTTCAGACACGTTATAGTTAGAAATTTGCATTTAAAAACCTTACAAATTCACTGAAAAAACCATAGGTTTTAGGGACAGTTATAGTTAGTTGGACATTGCACTCGTACAAAACCCGTGAAATTCCCCAGTTATAGTTAGTTCAGCTAACTATAACTCGCGCCCCGCAATGCACTGCTGATGACGTCTTACATCACTCATGACATGGTCAGTGACATCACTGATGACATCACTGATGACATCTCAAATGACATCACTGATGACATCATCCACGTGATAATCTGATGCACCTCCTCATACCCTAATATAACCTTTGATACACCCACTCTAAATTACAGACTGCCATTCGCAAAACCATAGACACTCCAAAACCAATAACTACATACCCACTCATTGATTCTTAGGTCTACACACACATCCACTCACTCACCTGTACAGTGACTCATACTTACGGTCACTCAGTACATGACTATCATATGCACTCATACTCCTATATAGACACTCAAACACCGCCACTCATCCATAGAGGTACTCACACACCTAGTCAGTCATGCAAATAATTAAACACACTGCCATTTACTCACCTATACAGTTATACACACACCAGCTCACTTACTCATACAAATTATAGCACATTCTTACGCTCTTATACAATCACTGATGCAAGCACACACTCATCCATACAGTCACTCTCACAATCACACACTCTCGCTTATAGCTATTTATATACTCCAACACACATATATACTGCCTTTCACATATGTAGTTACTCACACATGTACCACTGGGACATACATTCACTCACTAATACACTCTTACACACACTTACCCACCCATACAGTCTATCACAGATGCACTCTTGAAACCATCCACCCTGTGAATCACCCACTCACACATCTATGCACAGAGTCGCACCCACCCCACCCACACAAACACTCAGGCACCCATACAGATACTCAGACAACCAATCAATAACTCATACAGACACTCATGTAGCTATTCACAAACCCATGCAGCCACTTACACAGCAACAGACAGACGGATACAGACATTCACCCAGTTTAGTCACTAACCCATGTATTCAGTAACATACGTTTAATCACTCACTTATAGAGTTAGTCACGCACCTACTAAATCATCCATACAGACACTTATACACCCACTCATTCTTCAATACGCCTTTCCCTATATATATTAAAAATATTTAAACTTTACAGAAACACACAGTCACTGGATGATGTCATCAGTGATGTCATCAGTGATGTCATTTGAGATGTCATCAGTGATGTCATCAGTGATGTCACTGACCATGTCATGAGTGATGTAATATGTGGCGTCATCAGCAGTGCATTGTGGGGGCGCGAGTTATAGTTAGCTGAACTAACTATAACGGGGAATTTCACGGGTTTTGTACGAGTGCAATGTCCAACTAACTATAACTGTCTCTAAAACCTATGGTTTTTTCAGTGAATTTGTAAGGTTTTTTAAATGCAAATTTCTAACTTTAACGTGTCTGAAACCTATGGTTTTTTCAGTGAATTTCAAAGGTTTTTTAAATGCTAATTTCTAACTATAACGTGTCTGAAACCTATGGTTTTTTCAGTGAATTTCAAAGGTTTTTTAAATGCTAATTTCTAACTATAACGTGCCTGAAACCTATGGTTTTTTCAGTGAATATATATATATATATTACCTTCTGGCGGTCACCAGTAGGTAGGTATAGTTAGGACCTAGTTTCCATAGAAAAAGCGTTTTTGTATATATATATATATATGCAACACCTCAACACCAGCAACACTCTAGATCTGCTCACCTCAAATGTCTTCCTTTCAATCAAAGTCATTAAGCATTGCATTAGCACAGTGACATCCACGCTGAGATAGAAAGGGACAAAGTATTTTGCCATTTCTGCAGCAAAGTCTTTAAGCATAGGACATACAGCTGTAATACTATGCCTGTAGTGGTAAAAGGCTTTTGTCATTTTACAGCTCAGCATGGACAGCACTGTGCTAGTCCTATGCTTAAAGACTTTGATAGAAACACAGACATTTGAGGTGAGCAGATCTAGAGTGTCGCTGGTGTTGAGGGTGCTCCATATAGGAGCTGGTTTCCACCTAAACTTGAGAACTACCCAGAGTTCTCTGCTTCTTTTTTGCATAATTTATACGTCACTCGATGACGGATAGGGTATTATTTTGATTATATATTACCTACTGACAGTAGCATGAAGGTAGTTATAATTAGGACCATGTTTCCATACGAAAATAGTTCTTGACTTGCCTATATCTTTGGTGCCATTTGATGAATCTTCATGAAATTTTCCCCAAAATAAGTGTGCCGTAATTTTTGTTACTCATTGAAAGTTTTGGGGTGATCCATGTAGCAGGGGCAGAGAAAAAGGGGTGTAAAAAACATGAGCTTTCCCATGTTAATTCCCCTAGGACCTTTGAATATATCTGCAGCATCAAATACTGTTGAAAGTTGGATGTTGTTTTGCATATGGTGTTTGTTGTTATTTGCTGTAAATCTGTTGAGTAGTTGTTGAGAAATGTAAGAAAATAAAGTTAGTGATATCTGTGGCTGTGACAACTTAGTGATAAATATGAGCTCGTGAAGGGAAATGCAGAGCTCTGATTGGCTACCAACACTTCAACCAGAAGATCTGGCAGCTATCTTGAGATTTGGCTTCAGCAGAGTCCCAAGAAAAATGTAAAAATCAATAGGGGGTGCAGGGTAGGAATACCCTGACCCCCCAAGTCTTGGTCTTGGGTTCCCCCTGGGACCCCTCCACAACTTAAAAGCAGTGACTTTGCAATATTTGTGAATTTTCAGGAAAAATAAGAAAAAACAAGTGAGGGCTCCTGCGCTTGCTTTTAAATACTCCCCAGGCTGGGTGAGGTTCCGGAGGCATACCATAAAAATAGGAGCGGGTGCATGGGTCCCTCTCCTGAAGCTTATAAAAGCTCCAGGGACCCCCACCTCCACAGGGCATTGCTTTTTATGTATGCAGGTGTGCCCATGCAGCCCAGGGGACTGCCACCCTCCCCAGGGCAATTCATTCAAATTAAGGGGGGGGGCGCGTGCCCCCTGCGTCCCCAGGGACCCCCACCTACCGGTGCTAGGAACTGCAATGGAGTGTGCCGCACGGCCTCCCTCTTGAGGCAATGATGGCCCTGGGTATCACCACCCTCCAGGTCCGGCTCCTGCTCTGTCCTGGGGTGCTGGCTCTCACAGGAGGTGGGGAGGCAACCAGGACTGCGGGGGCCTTCAGGCTCCCCCCACGGTCCCATTGCACACTGGGTGTCCTAGGGTCATACAGGGAACCATGGCCGGGCCCCGGGGATGGGGTGCCTGGGCCACATTTAGCCTGGGGAGTGAGACTACATGGCCCTCATTGGAAAATGGCCAGGCCTTGCGGGATGGGGAGTGGGGCAGCCCCCATCCCTTTTGAAAATATATTTTTAAAGGGCGGGCCCTGGGGGATGGGGTCCCTGGGCCAAAATCAGATTCGGGAGGGGACCACGCAGCCCCCCCAATGGAAATGGACCCGTCCCCAGGGGATGACATCCTCAGGGCCAAAATTGACCAGGCGACAGCAGCTGCACAGCCCCCCTCCCTTATTAAAATATGTAATTTTAAATGCCGGGCCAGGGGGATGGGGAAATTGGCCTGGGGAGAAGGGCCCCCTCCCTCATTTGTATATCGCTTGGCCCCAGGAAATAGGGTCCCTGGGGCCAAAGTCCACCCGGGTAGGGTTCACATGGCCCTCTCCCCCATTTGTTTATTACCAGGCCTCAGGGGATGGGGTCCCTGGGACCAAAAACAGCCCTGGGAGGGTGCAATGTGGTTCCCCTCCCCTATTGAATGATGACCTGGCCCCAGGGGATAGGGTCCCCGGAGCAAAAAACAGACTGGGGAAGTGGGCTGTGCAGTCCCCACCCCCATTCAAATGTGGCATGGCCACTCACACACCCACTCACAGACCCACTCAGACCCACACAGACACTCACACATCCACTCACAGACCATTCAGGCACTCATGCACCCACTCAAAGATGCACTCATGTACCCACTCACAGACAAACGCAACAACTCACATACCCACTCAGACACTCATACACTCAATCACAGACCTACTTAGACACTCATTCATCCACTCACAGACCCACTCAGAGACTCATGCACCCACTCACACAACCGGTAAGACACTTGTGCAGGTACACTCAGACCCACTCAGACACTTACACACCCAGTCACCTACCCATTGAGATACTCAAGCACTCACACACCCACTGAGAGACTCATGCACTCACTCATGCACTCACTTTCAAAGTTTTGAAGTCTCAGTTACAAAATAAAGATAAAAACCTTAGAAATTCACTTTAAAAAAACAAAGGTTACAGGGACGTTATAGTTAGGAAATAGAATTTAAACTATTATTTGTAAATGCATTAGGTTTTCCTATCTGATTAATATTGGGGGTTTTTTGTTGTAAGATTTAACTTGGTTAACAGTTGTGTAATGTGATAGTGGAATGTGCAGCACTAGAGGTGGGATTGCAATGTGAGAGTAAAAAGTGCAGCACTAGAGGCAGGGGTCCAGTGTGTGAGGAACTTGGCGGGAGCGAGTAAATGCTATTGATGTGCACAGTGTTAAGTTGGAAATCATTGGCAGGGTTTTTTTATTTAAAAAAAATAATGGAGGGGTGGGAGAGCAACCTGGAAAGCACATGGGCATGGGAGTGTTAAGTGGGAAGCAGCATACGGTAGAGAGAGGGCAAGAACACACGTGTACTCTCATAGAGTGCTAAAGCAAACTAAAGTAGCTTACACTTTTAAAGGTGTTTATCGAATGACACAGGTCAGAGGAACATCAGCGAATCTCGACCTGAAGGTATTGGAGCGCTATACATGAGCACCAGTTACATTACACACGATCACATCTATTTTCATTTTAAGGCACGCAAATATTACACGATGCGTCCAGAATCACAGGATGTTAGGCTGATGCCGAGACTAATAGCACTGAAAGCTTTTTAAAGAGATTAAGCATTGAAAAGCTGTGGACGTATGAAGGATGGCTAGAGCAGAGGGGATTTGATACTCTCGCACTTTTGGGCAGTTCAGACTTCTTGAGAAATGTGGCTATTATGATTGAATTTAAGCTATCTCATCTGCAATGAACAGTGCTTTATCACGACCCAGGTGAGCCAGAATGCTATTATAATCACTAACATTTGCGATTTGGAAATACTTTCAGAAAAATGTTGAAAACTGTTGGACACTAGGGAGCCAAATGTTTATATTAGGAGCAGATGGAGATGGATAAGGGCAGTGGAATTCTCTATGAAATAGCCTTGTGGTTGCCTTTATGTTTAAAATGTGAAATTGTCTCCATTGCAGCCACGGACAGTTTACAGAGATGCAACATGATTTAAAGCCCTCATGTTGTGTTGCCAAAATGGATTGTTAATAACAGCAGACGTGTGGAAATTGTAATGCGATCTTACTCTGAAGCAGCTAATTTGTTTAAAGACTGCCAGGATTTAAAATACACACAGCTGTTGCACGTTTGGAAAATGAAATGTGATGTTATTTAAAAGCAGTTTCTAATACATCTAAATGTTTACTATGATTACAAATCGACTACAACTTAAGGGAATAACAAAAGCCGGCCGTCCATGCTATTTTAAATGCCCGGCCACACTCACCATTGTAGCAGAGAATGCTGATGTTGTTCATCTTGTAGTGGTAGTACAGGTCTTTCTTCATAAACAGCATTGATCGGTCGAGCAGAGAAGACCAGCTCATGTGCTTTCACCCAGAGGCCTAGAGTTGTATGCGGCCAGCAACGAGCTCCAGACTCAGTTCAACACCCCAGTAAGGCCCAGCCTCCAACTGCAGACTAACCCTGGGCGTAGTTCGCGTAGTAGCGCTACGCGTAGCTACGCGAAGTGCACTTCGCACTACGCGAGCTATGCGTAGCACTACGCGACCTGCGTAGTGCGGTACGAAATGCTGTTCGCAATGATTGCACAGTGCCGGATGCTTGTCCGCACTGTGCAATCATTGCAAACGGCATCTCGCACAGTGCAAGCGGTCGTTTTTTGCCGCTCGAGTAGATTTGTACTCGAGCGGCAGTTTTCTCAACGCGGACTGGTAGTTTCTCATTGCGACCGGTCGCGAGCATACGCGACCACTCGCAATGAGAAACCTGACCTCCCCGCATTGAGAATCTCGCCGGGAGGTTTATTTTCCACGCTCGCGATCGGCAACTTGATGTTGAGGACCGCGAGCAAGCAAAAAATGCCCGCTACGCTAAGCTACGCATTTTTGCACTGTGCTACGTGCAATTCGCGTAGCGCGTAGTTGCGCAAACTACGCGAGCGTAGCGTAGTTTTCCGCCCAGGCCTACTGCAGACACAAAAGTAATGTGCAAATAAACCTCAGCCAACAGAGGCTATAAAACACCCTTCAAGGGTTTCAGGTTAAGCGGTCTATGAAACAAATTTTGTTTAAGGCAAAGAAGCAGAAAATAGCACTTTAAAAATAAAAACAAGCTAACATGTTGACTCCTGTCTCTCTTCCAGCTCCCCTCCCCTTCCCCCCAGCACTGCTACCCGCGCATTGCTGCTCTGGTGAACAGACTTGCAGAGGAGAGCCATCCGGCAAATTCACTATGTCATATCCTCTTGGTAGCGTCTACTGCCCAGCATCTTGTGGATCTTTGGGCATCCCTAGCAACAAGCTTACATCACGTGACAAACACATCTACATTAACATATAAACAAGCACTGAAAGGAGGGAAAAGGAGGGACATTTACAAATATGTACCAATAAAAAGCAAGCATTGCATGGCAATAGACGGGCGTGTTTAAAGCCCATATTGAGGATGCATGCGCTGCCTAGGCTTGACCTAAAAAGGCAATGTCCTGAGAGGTGTCCATATTAAAGTCAGGCTGTCAGCACAAGGAAGCTAATAATAAGAGAAGAAACTGACGAGGAACATGCAGTTTGTATGAGACAAGGGCATGTTGAGAGCTTGAAATGCTTGCAGCCAGACGCTGTAAATGGGCACTCTAAATGTGTGTTGTGTAGGTTAAAAAGATGGAAACAGGAAACTGATAAGAGAAGCACAAGAGAGAAACAACATGGGGACACAGCCTATAAAAAACTAAGGAAAAGTAAGTGGCAAGCACCGGAACCAATGAAAAGCAATGAAAGCAAGAGGGCAGGATATAAGCCACTTTTAAGATATATTTTATAAAAAAGATTTCACAAGCACAGCGCAAGTGCTGTGCAGGTAAAACCTAAAAAACTGAAATTTACAGAAAAAATAAAGGATACAAGGACGTTATAGTTAGAAAATGGAATTTTAAAAAAAACCTTAGAAATTCACTGAAAAAAACAAAGATTACAGGGGCATTATAGTAAGGCTCAGATTTCACTCGTACAAAACCAGAGAAATTCAGCAGTTATTGTTACCTGAGCTAACTATATGTTATACCCCCACAATGCACTGCTTATGACCTCACTTATTAGATCACTCATGACATGGTCCGTGACATCACTCATGAAATGACTGATGACATCGCAAATGAAATGACTGATGACATCACTGATGACATCTTGTAGGAAAGTGCCTATTTTTGCATGGTTAGCTCTCACTTTTTGCCTGATGACTGATGTGATTTCAAACTGTCTGTGCACTGGGTCCCTGCTAACCAGGTCCCCAGTGCCAGATCTCTTTCCCAAAACACTGCACCATGATTGGCACAACATCAGTTGCCCTATAAGTCCCTGGTAAATGGTACCCTGGTACCAAGGGACGGGTACTGAAATGGGTCCTCTGGGGCTGCAGCACTGGTTTTGGCCCACCCCAGGGCCCTTCACCAAGGCTATGCCAAAGCAGGCTGTGTGTCTTGGTGCAGGAAATTCGACATGGCATGCATAATATATAGGTAAGTCACCCCTACTGCAGGGCTGGAGCCCTATGTGTGGAGATATTAGCTTGAGCAGATATGCCCCTACAATGTCCAGTGCATCCTGTGTTCTTGTAAGTGAACAAGAAGCACATGGGCTGGATACTTGTCAACACAAGTTTCCTAGCTCCATGATGGCTTCACTGATTTCCAAGATGTTTGGTACCAAACCTCTTGTCTTAATAAACCCTCACTGATGCCAGTGTTGGATTTATTAATACATTCACACAGGAGACTCTTTTAGAGGGTCCCCTGAAACCTAACCTAACACTAGTGGGGTCTCTGGTCAGTTTTTATCAGCCTGCCACCACAAGACACGTTTCTGACCTCGTGGGGTGACAGCCAGCACTCTCCGAGGACAGAAACAATACCTGCTCTTGGTGGGGGTGTTTCACACCTCCTCCAGGAAAGGATGGCCTTCCCATGTGGGAAGCTTAAAAGTCAACACTGCCTTTGAAATACGACCCAGGAACCTCCAGATAGTGGGGGTGCCAAGCCCCCTTTCCTGCTCCATGTTTGGTGGGAGGAAAGGTGGGAAATGTAGTTAGATGAGGAGGAGGGCCCCCCTTAGCCAGCACCACCACTAGGGCGGGCAGGCAAGGTGAACCCCTCTTCTGAAATTCCACCATCTTTAGATGGTGAGAAAACCTCCAATCAGAGCTAGGGTAGTACCTCTTCCCACAGTAAGTGGTCATTAGAGGGTGTAGACATTCTAAAGGTAAGTAACCTATTAGCTACTACCTGTCTCCCCTTGTAAATCCCCTCAATTCAGTATTTAGGTGGCTCCAGAAACCTGAACCTCAGAATCATCGGACCAAAAAGGACCAGGACAAAAGAAAACCGGCTACGTGGCCTGCTATGTGTGAAGAAGCCCTGCTGCAGAAAGAAAAGGCACCAAACCCTGCCAGCTGCAAGAAGGAATAGACCATTTATGCTGCTGTGTTGTCCTGACCCCTAAAAGGAATTCAAGAACCTGTGAGCACCTCCAGTTTTTGAGAAATCACAGAGAAGCTCCATTGGAGTGAAGATATCACTCCCCTGCACACCAAAGGGAATGATCCCAAGTCTGGTTTGTCGACTTGCTGCTCCCCAGTGACCTCAAAGCAGCACTAGAGCAAGAAGAGAAACAACAGCTCTGGAGAGTCAGATCTACCTCTCTGCCAAGTTTGGAGGCACCAGGACCTACCGGAGCTACAGCGTACCAATACCCGGGGTACCAAACCCCCAACAGTAAAAACCAAGAAGAAGAGTCCACACCAGACTCCCAAAGCATCAGAAGCAAGCTTCCATCAAGGGACATTGAGACACCTGAGACCCACTTCCTGAGTGGCTCAGTTGTCCCGAGATCGCCTCCCCAAATTGCCTGCTCCTGACTGCGAGGACTGTAAAGACGCACTGCACCTGACTGACCTGTTCGGTCTGCACCTGGCCCCACTTGCCCAGCATTGACTAACCAGCTCTTCTCTCATGGTCACCAGGCCCTTGCAACCTCTTCCCTTCAAAGAGAGCCTTCGGACTTACCTGTAAGTCCACCTGTGCAGTGCATTTTCAAGTGGCCCCCTCTGTCTTTGCGCACCATTTTCCAAGACCCTCAGCACTCTGCACCTGCCTGATCCGGGATGCTCCTGAAATTCTCTTGCAGGAACTTTGGACCAAGTCCCGACATCATCCAAAAACAAGAAGGTGAATTTCGTGAAAGCGTTGCTTGATTTTATATGCATTTTTCCTCTTTTTCCCCATTGATTTCTATGGTGCATAATTGCGCACCAAAGTGATATATTTTCAGAAATTAGAAAAATCATAACTCCAAAAGTACTTACCTTAGAACTGTGTTCTTTGTCTTAAAAAATATATAAGAATCAACTTTTTGTTTACAAATTGGTCTCAGTTTTATTCTTGAGTGTGCCTCATTTGCTGTCTCTTCGAGAACAACAAATGCTTAGCACTACCCTCTGATAAACCTAACTGCTCGCCCACACTACCACAAAAGAGCATTAGAATTATCTGCTTTTACCTCTGTGTATTATTTGGTGACTCACTGGATTCTCTGCACAGTGTACTTCTTTTTAGTAAACTATATAGAGAACCAGCTTCCTACATTTAGTGGTTCAGGGGTGGGATAGAAAACTTTGCATTTGCTGGAACCACTTTGTCAATATTTAACCACATGAGTAAATCCATAAAAATGTCTTTCGCTAGTTACATTTTTGATTGGTCTTTTTTTCCCAAGTTTCTAAAATTAATTTCTATGGCCTTGATTAAATCCCTGAAACAAACTGCTTAAAAGTTAATGAATCTGCTCTTTAGTTAGGACAAAGTATTTAGAGTGCAGTTATTTTGTTTTAACTTCATAAAAAGGTTCCAACTTTAGTAAAATAATGCCTGAAACCAGTAACCAGGGTCAGAAGCTCGATCTGACCCCTTACATGGGCATTAGCTAGCTAGATGCAGGGCCCTGTATAAAGGCTATGGTATCAGAATAGGCAAAAGTCCAACAAAAAAGGAATATCTTCAGTTTGAGAAAAATCACCCAGAGCTGGTAGCCCAGTCTGAGGAAGATGATAATGAAAATAATACTGAGGATGGACTGGAGTCAGTCCTCTCAGATACAGCTGAGGCTCCTTTAGACGAGGACCTTGTGCTAGAAGGATTGACCGGGAGACAGAGCTTAGAAGCTCAGCTTCTGGAAATAGAAAGGCAAAGAAAAAGATGGGCCTTGGACCTATCTCTGGTGGCAGCATACAAACAAATAGGGATGGTGAATGTTTTTATGACTCTAAACTCCAAAAAGGGATTGTCCCTAAATATTAAGATGGTGATGACATCATCAAATGGTTCACTGCATTTGAGAGGGCCTGTAGAGGTAGAAAAGTAGCCAGAAAAACATGGTGTCCTCTCCTGTGGGAACTATTCTCAGGGAAATGCAGGGATAGACTCCTGACATTGCCTAATAAAGATGCTGAGTCTTATGACATCATGAAGAGTACCCTGATTGAGGGCTTTGGACTCACCACTGAAGAGTATAGGATAAGATTCAGGGAGACTCGAAAAACCCAGAGTTTGTCCTGGGTGGAACATGTTGACTTTTCAGTGAAAACACTAAGGGCCTGATTCTGAATCTGGCGGTCCATGGACTGCCAGACTTGTGGGGGTGAGGCAGTGGCGGTCTTCTGGCCGCCCTATTACAAATAGCTAGGGTGGTTGTACCACCATTGCACCGCCACAACCACCAGAGATCAGAAATCCCTGGCTGTGGCGCAGAGGTCTTTAGGCTGCAATATGCTTGCTGGTACCGCCGCAGTCCCACCAAGCATATTACGAGTTTCTTCTCCTCCATGGTTTTCATGGATGCTCCTTCATGAAAGCCATGGTGGAGAGGAAACAAAGGGGGCCCTACAGGGTCCCCTGTTGTCTCTGGGCCATGGGGTGCATGCAGGGGGGCACATGTTGTGCCCCCTGTGTGCATGATATGCTATGCTAGACATTTATAAAGCACATGGCTACCCAACGGGTTTTCCAGCCCTGAAGTCATGTCCTTCCTCCAGCTAACGCAATAGGAGAGCTTCAAAATAGGTGTGTTTTACGAAGCTTTCTAAATCTGATTTCTTCATTGGTCAATCTTAGTGATAGAGGCAGGGCATTCCAAAGTTTAGCTGCCAAATAGGCAAAAGAATGTCCCCCACTTCTGGCTTTCTTAACTGTAGGGACTAAGAAAAGCATTTGATCCGCCGAACACAGAGGTGTTTTGGGGATGTAAGGAGTTAGCAGCTCTTGGTCTAAGGGAGGGCTTTTTTTGTACATAAGTTTATGGGCCAAACAGAGGGACTTGAATTTAATTATTTTGCATAACGGTAACCAGTGAAGGGTTACAAAAGCAGAGGAAACTAATGGTGTTTTGGAATCTTAAGCAATGTGCAGACTGCAGTGTTCTGGACTAGCTGTAGATGCTTGACCACATACTGAGGACTTCCGAAATAGACGGAATTACCGTAGTCATGATGTGACAAGATAAGACCTTGGACCATGGTTCTTCGCATATCAAGGGGGAGCCAAATCAAAATTTGCTCACGGCATGGAGAAGACAAAAACAAGAGGTGGCAAGTTTCCTAACTTGAACCTCCATAATAAGCTGACTATCTTTCCATTATTTCTGTTTTAGGAGGAGGGCGTTATCCTCGGTTTTTGGGCCAATGGAGTTCTAACCAAAGGGTAGCGGCATTTCCTACGCCCAATACCTCTGTTTTGTCTCCACTGAGTTCCAAATTGCTGCTTGAGTTGACATCCAGTGAGTAATTCCTTTAGACAGGCGTTTAATTTAGAGGAACCCCAGTACCTGCACAGCATGGACTGCGCACATCCATGCTGTGCAGGTACTGCATTTGATGATCCCATTGTGGTGCCTATTTCATAGGCACTACCCTGGGAACACCAAAGAGCCACCCGCCAGTGACTGAAAAAGTCATCATCTGGCTGATGCGCACACAGGTTAGGCAGCGCGGCGAAGGCGCGGTCCCGCACCGCCAAACTCGTAATCAGGCCATAGGTGGTTGGTTAACAGGTAACAATGTGAATGACTTTAAAGGGCTTTACATTTTAATTATGAAGGAGCATCTTTTGATTAATTGTTACAATGTGAAGTTACATCAGCGTCTGGTAAACCTAGAAGGCAGACCACTGGGTCAAAACAAGGGTGTCTTGATTGCAAGACAACTGGACTCAAAACTGGAGACCCTTACTGTAAATACAAAAAGAATTCCCCTAGCACACCTGCAGTAAATGCACTTGTGAGTCTCCAGATGGGATCACAGGGGAGCCCTGACCATGTTAAGGTGCTCACTGAGGCAACGTTAGTCTCAGAAGGAGGGGTGGATATTGCTACATTGGCTGTCAGACCCAGTAACCTGGATATACAGACAAAAGCCAAATATTAATGATATTAGAGTGGAAGCCATGAGGGACACTGGTGCCAGCATCACCATAGTGACTGAGCCACTGGTGTCCCCAGATCAATATCTTCTGGGACAGACCTATACAGTAATCAATGCTGACACTCAGGCTAAGGAACATTCAATGGCCTTGGTGACCTTAGATTTGGGAGGGACACTAGTCTCAAAAGGGTAGTGGTTTTTTCCGCAATCACTGTACAGTGTCTGCTTGTAAATGATTTAGAACACTCAGCATGGTCTGAGTTAGAAAAGAAGACCCATGCAGCAATGCTAGGAATACCTGAATGGGTATGTGTAAAAACAAGGGCACAAAGCAAACTCCATGGTGAAAAAGAACTGTTGGAGCCTAAAATGATGGACCAACCTTCCAAGAGAAATGGCAGAAAGACTGGGGAGCCAGCTTCAAAACATACACCAGACCAAGTGCCCCTTCCTCAGGGAGAAGACTTGTCAGCCCCAGAGGAAACTGAGCCTCAGGAGCTTGGGCCTTACACGGCAGGTCTCTTAGGACCAGGGAGACCCTCTAGGGAAGATCTGTGACAGGGGCAGAGAACCTGTGCCACTCTTGAAAGCCTGAGGCAGCAAGCTGCTGATCAGGTGAAAAGGAAAGTATCAGCGGTTCCCACACGATCTATTGGGAGTAGGGACTCCTATACACTGAGGCCAGAGACCCCAATACAAGTGCCACTAGGAGAGTTTAGAGGGTTTAGACAGTTTCTCCTAAATGTAGCCATGACATTCCCCTAGCTGGGCATCTTGGCCAGACAAAAGCCTGGAGTCAGTTAGTCAACCACCTCTACTGGCCAGGAATGTCCCAGAAGGTGAAGGAGTTTTGCAATTCATGTGCCACCTGTCAGGCTCCCTTAATTCCACTTCCAGTGGTTGGAGTACTCTTTGGAAAGGTAGGAATTGACATTGTTGGTTCCCTTGACCCTCCAACAGCATAGGGAATATAGTTATTCAGGTGGTAGTGGATCATGCCACCAGGTACTATGAGGCAATTCCTCTAAGGACCACCACTACACCTGCAGTGTCCAAGGCCCTCCGTGGTATTTTTGCTAGGGTTGGCTTTCCTAAGGAGGTAGTATCAGACAGAGGTACAAACCCACGGAATGTGCAAGAAGCCCACCTCGGTCCCAATTGGGATAAATCAGGCCATATTTTATGTGGGTGAGGGCCTTACATTTCTCAGAGGTTGCTTTGTTTGAGTTGCTATGATAATGGTCCTGAGAAAGTCTAGATTTAGTTGTCTGATGTATAGTTTTGTGTTTTGAAGGGTGAATGACTATGCATTTCTTTCTCCGCTCAGTTGTGAGTTACTACAAAACAGAATAGTAGTAAATTACTAAATCCCAACCTTGGAGTAAGTCAAGCACCACACATGGCCACTCACAGATACTGCAAAACTTCTATGGAAAATAAAAGTCAGGAACTTAAAATAACACCCAAAGTAAATGATGTGAGCTTAAAAAAGTTAAATAATACCTTAACAAAACATAAACACATATTAAATTTAAAAAAATAATGCTACTCTATGTGGGATTTTGTAAAACATTTCTTTTAGAAATTGTATTTATAAATTAAATACATATATTCAAATTAATGAATTATTTAATACACATCTAATTCAATGAAATGGTGTGCTGTAACATTTCTTTTCTTAGGTGTATGTTGATAATACATATTTTAATTTTTTTAAGATTAATAAACCTCAACAATTGTTCCTATACTTATCCAATCGAGAGACCTCCACTACAGAGGTTCAGATCTCCACAACTTTACTCTTGTAAATTCATTCTTAGATGTCTCTAAACCCTGAAGACATGATGTGGAGACTTATAAGACAAACCTTAGGTGTAAATTTACACTAGGACATGACGAATGGCACAAAGATTTACAGCTAAGTCCAAAAGTAAATTTACATGTGAGTAAATCTACAGATGTGAATTTACATTTGTGAAGAGGGCCTTAACTAAGTACCTTTTTAAAAAGTATGTGACAAATTCTTCCTTGGCTCTCAACACCTATAAAATAGTCATTTATTTTTTATGATTTCAATAGATATTCTTGATTCAGCCAGTCTACCAATAACAATATACAGTGTATTTGGAAAACATTTTCTCACTGTATACCCAAATAACACAAATGCGGCAGCACATGTTGCTCCTGATATTGTTTGATGAGGTAAGTTGCGGAGAATCGTAGATTTCAAAGAACAACAAATACAGCTTACACGTGTTTCATTATAACATGCGGACCCTGATTTTTATCTCCAATTACCGGCCTATTTCTTTGTTACCGGCTTTTTCAAAGATTTTGGAGAAGCATATTAACTTACAGCTGTCCCAATTTGTAGAGTCACAAAAATTTCTTCATCCATCTCAATCGGGCTTTAGAGCTGGTTTTTCAACAGAAACAACACTCCTTGGAGTCACGGAAAGACTGCGTCGCCACCTTGACTCTGGAGATATGGTGGCTCTTATATTGCTTGATTTAAGCGCAGCTTTCGACACGGTGTCACACACCGTGTTAGTGAAAACCTTAAGATCATTGGGCATCTGTGGTTAAGCTCTTAATTGGCTCATTTCATTTCTTGCCAATCGGACCTTCCAAGTCTTTTCTCCAGTGGCCAGTTCTGATACCCATTCTTCACCTTATGGGGTTCCTCAGGGCTGCATTCTCAGCCCTCTATTATTTAATCTATATGTCAGACCTTTGGCTGATGTTGCAGAAGAAGCTGGGCTGTCCCTGTTCTCCTACGCGGACGACACCCAGATTATCTTCTCTCTTTCAGTGGAGAGGGCGGCTGAGACTTCCCCCCTCCAGTTGGGCTTGGGTAAAATTGCTTCGTGGATGCAGGCTAATTACCTTAAGCTCAACGGAGAGAAGACCGAGGTCTTGGTTTTGGGGAAAAACAAGGATCTTTGGGGCCCCCAGCACTGGCCTAGTGAGATGGGTGCTCTTCCTCAGCCCTCCCGCCAAGTTCGTAACTTGGGTTTCATCATCAATGATTCATTAACTATGCAACATCAAGCTGTTAAGGTGGCTGCTACATGTTTTACCATCTTGAAATGGCTAAAAAAGATTATTTGGATGTTGCCGGAGCATACCCAGAGAACCGTAGTCCAGGCGCTTGTCACCTCTAGACTGGACTACGGTAACATTCTTTACCTGGGGACCAATAAAGAGGTGACTCGTAGGCTGCAGATGGTTCAGAACTCTGCCACATGATTGCTATGCCAGGTTCCGAGAGTTATCTCTGTTTCCGGCCATCTGCATGATCTTCACTGGCTCAGGGTGGAGAACCGAATTAAATTCAAAGCCCTGAGCTATATGTTCAAAATCAAAACAGGTGTGGCCCCCCAGTATTTGCAGTCCTTGGTTTATCCCTATGTGCCTTCCCGTTGCCTTCGCTCATCCACTCAAGGGAATTTTCTGTGCCCAGACTCAGACTATCTCGGATGGGCGGTCGATCATTCGCCTGTCTTGGTCCCTCCTTATGGAACTCCCTCCCTATAAAAATTTGGAATGAAACTGTGTATGTCCAATTCCGCAAATCCTTAAAAACTTGGCTTTTTAAGCGATAATCATTAAGCTGATATCTGTTCCTTGTCCTGGTTGGCGCCGGGAAACCCTTTTGGGTAGCTGTTGCGCCTTATAAATTTAATTAATAATAATAATATATGTGTTTTCCAGGCCTTTAAAGACAAGAAGTTTTATACGTTACAATGAGAAAGGAATAGAATCTCAACAGCTTCCGTAGGATATATGATGAAAGAAATAGATTTTTGATGTCAAAAGAAAGTAATAATGGCAAAGTTGACATACGTGATCATGCACAGCAGCTATTCAGGTTGTGTAAAAAAAACATATGACGGTGTACATCATCATGTATAATGTATCAGCATTCATTTTTTGGACAAGATGTATTCATAACAATAAAGATTATTTACTGTGTTATGATTAATGATAGACATTTAAAATAAAAATGTAATATTGTTGGAACCACGACATATTCCATTCTAGCATGCTTGTGATCGAGGCACTTGGCATATATGTACAATTAACCGGTTAGCAGGCAACTTGCAGATTGTGATGCAAGGTAATTATTTAATATCAAAAGACAGAGAATTAAAAATGTAAATATGTGTAAATCTATTGATATTTTACAGAATAAATTACTATTTTTGGCTTAAACAAATAACAAGTAAGATTGTAGAACTTTCTATACTATACAGACACAAATTGTGTTCCTGACATTTATTATTATGTCTTATTGGTGATGCTCTTGCAATCACCCATAGTATACTTTCAGGTAGCAAACATATAGGAGGTTGTAGCACCAGTTCAATCCTGTTATTACTTGGTACTATCTCTAAACCAACCACTGACATTTAAGGATGTGTGGTTAATAGAACCATTCCTATCTTAATAATAGTGTTGATAATGTGAGGTATTCATTATTTTAATGAAACACCCTCTACAAAAACTCCTTAGAAAGGTTTCAAAGACCAGAAGAGAGAGTAGTATAAAAACACTCCTCTGGTGAGTGCACCAAATGATTGAACTAAAGGCACATTTCTCTTTTATGACAAATAAGTACAAGATAAAAATTACTTTTGCTTTCACTGGTACAGAAATTCAGATTTGTATCACATTGTATTAATTGGACTGCCATTCCTAAAAGTGCAAGCATTTCCCTTACAGTCAACCATAGGGAGATCTCCACCGGAGTGGCAGAGATCTCGATATTGTAAAGTATATAGAAAAATAATAACATTTATTAAAAATGAAAAAAGTTGTAAAAATATTTTTGGGTGTTAAATATAAGTGTCAAATTGTTTTATATGTTTATTCTAAATGTGCAACAAAGTAAAAACAGCTAGAGCACTAACTTTAATTTAAATGTAATATTTAAGTTAAGTATACTAAATTTCAATTCTTTTTTTGAAGAGCTATTTAGAAAATCCCAACTAAACTAAAAGGTTTTTACTTACTTATTATTTAGTAAACATGGCAAAACATTATGCATAGAATTCATCTAATTTAAATAAATCTTTTAACAAAAAACACACTTTTTTCATGAAAAAGGTTATTAAAATATTTTCTATGGGAGAGTGTTGCAGTGCATTCATCATACGGGGCCAGAGAACTCCAAGACTATGTCCGGGGCCCCAGTCTCCCCACGGGGGGGGAGGGGGGTGTTTCGAAGAGCCCATGGGCCATATGCATCCGACCAAGTTCAGAGCCTAAGCCTCAAATGCAAATAAAGTTGATAGATGGGAGATCTAGCTACAAACGCCAACCCGGCTCCCTTTCAACCGAGGTTGCGTTGGTGTTTAATCATTGGACGGGTAGATTTTACAGACAAGACAATAGTTAGATTTTCCTTCCAGAAGGACGGATTTATGCCAGTCTTCCCAAACATCCCAGAATTTTGCTCTTTTAGAAGGGGGGACACTCCGATCTAAGTTGCTTACCCTTTGTGCTGTGCTTAGCCATTCCCACACCAAAAGGGGACTGGGAAGAATCCACTTTAGGCATATATGTCTTTGTGCAAGCAAGATCATCACAAAGATGAGTGATTTTTCTGTCTTCAGCAGTTTCAGTGAGTCCCCTACCTTACTGACAACCCAGAAAATAACCAATGCCAGGCTTACCTTAATCACTTGGCCCATTATCTCTGAGAGCACCTTACCCACTTCTTGCCAGAAGATCTCAATTGTGGGGCACTGCCGTAACATATGGACATCATCAGCTTTTTCCTCACCACACTTGGGGCACTTCCTTCCCTCCCAGGTTTCCAGCTTTGACAGCTACCTTGGCGTCCAGCAAGCATTGTGGACAATAAACAGATGATTTTTCCTGAGAGACGCAGATTTTGTATATAGCCGCAAAGAAGACATAGATCCTTGCCACAGGGATTAAACATCTTGGTTTGGCAGGTCCCTCTTCCAGATCTCAGTGGGCAGGGTAAAGTCTTCCTCTCCAGCCTGGACTAACATCCAGTATCACTCTGAGATTTCTTTTAGCTGGAGTGGTCTTTTCTGTATCCTTTCCTCCCAACATTGGTTGTCATTGCCGTCTCTACCTAACCCCTTTGCCCAACTTGCTAGTTGGTAATATTTAAATTTCGATAGATTACCCTCAGTGATTTCTATCAGGCGCTCCCAAGGTATTAATTGATTGTCTTCTAAGATTTGACCCATTTGTGTGTACCTCAGTCAATCAGTGGGGTTGCACATTTGTCTAAGAGGCAAGCCGGTGTACCAGGGGAGTTCCATTTCGGAGTGGAACTACTATAATAAGGAATTCCTAATGACCGTCTGATTTGGTACCACAGCTTATAAGCGGTAACAAGAATCTTGAGTCTCACTTTCTTGAAGTATTTTGGGTGGCCGAATTTAAAAAGGAAAAAGTACCCACTCATTAGAAAGTCTGTATTCAAAGCTCTAAATAACGGGGACAAAGTAGAGCTATCCATGAGTAGCAGCCTTATGTTCTTTAAATGGAAGGCGCAGTAATATTTAAAAGATTGGGGCTTGCAATGCCACCCTGCTCCTTCTTCCTACGGAGCTTCCTCCCTGCAATTCTCACCCTTTGGCCCTCCACACATGGT
The DNA here is from genome assembly GCA_963921515.1 of Calotriton arnoldi. NCBI lineage: Eukaryota > Metazoa > Chordata > Amphibia > Caudata > Salamandridae > Calotriton > Calotriton arnoldi. Next base: position 2,591 of record CAWUFW010024835.1, on the reverse strand, counting down.
GTGGCCCCCAGTGTGCATGCACCCCCGATCCTGCACAGCATGGACTGCTCAGTCCATGCTGTGCAGGAACGTGCATTGGCAGACCTCCTGCGGTGTAGTTCTTAGGCTCATATAGGAGACTTTAAACTGCACTGCGAGGGTACCGCCATGCCCCCACCCACCAGACCACAAAATAACTCATAATATGGCAGGTGGGTGGTGTGGGAGCGGGGCAGTGGCATGGCAGCCCACTCTCACACCTCCAAAGTCACAATCAGGCCCTTACTCTTTTGTGAGGGGCAGCACGTCCCTACCAGAATCCCTCCCTGACTCTCACTTAACCCCAACTTTTCCCTCCATTAACAACCCCATTTAGTAGTAAGTATTTCCAATTTTTCAGGCACTCCACTCTGTTTCACCCACACTTACATCTAAAACATTTACTTAAGTGTGCCAAGACTCTACAGCTGGCAGGCAAGATATCTCCAAAGAAAAATATATGAGAGGTGAAGGTGAAACCTCCGTACCTAGCTTTGCAAATATCATATTGTAGTACGTTAGTAGTGCTATTCTAGCACTACTAAGGTACTACAAAATGCAGCGTGTGAATTGGCCCCACATAGTTACATCCATGCACCATATAGATACCAGTAGACGTTGTAATATCTACTTTATGTAACTCTGCGTAACATTAATTTATGTGTGCCATACCAATTTGGTCACTGGCCCCATATAGTTACTGAATTTTCTTACTTTCAATTTACTGGTTTCCTTCTTCTGCTTTCCACTATCTGGTCTCAACTGCCCCTCTAAGAAAAACTTTTGTACTACGACATTGATCCCGTAACATAATTGTTGGTCAACTGATATTTTCTTTACCTGCATACTGAATTAATTTATTTTGGGCTTTTATTTACCAGTCCACAGCTAATAATGAACATTTTATGCAGCGCAGCCATCAATCTTTAATAATTACATTTTCATTATTACTATAAGATGGTCATATACATAGAACTGCCCACAGTGACTTTCTTACATACAAATCCTGGTCATTTGTAGCAACTTTCTCGTAAGCACACTCTGATCACTGGTACTGTGCTCTTTGTGACATTATGAGATGGCCGCAATAATTTTTGAAACTTCGTGTTGAGAGGATTGTCCACTTTTTATGTCTATTTTGGAGCGCACTCAAAGCGCAACTAGCCACCTAGTTCGGGCACGTATTATGAATTATGGATGGGGGCGTGGCTAGCGCCCAAGGGAGATGGCGGCTAATCCTTGACTCTCCGGACCGGCGGCGACGGCGGTGAGCCGCACAAGACACCTACCGCCTGCAAAAGCTCAGAAATGACTGCCTGACTTCTCTCAGCAGTCCTGCACACATGGAGACATTCTTCAAGTGCTGAAATGCCATGTAAGCAGCGCTTTCACTTATTACCCTTACGGAGCAGCTCCGCGATATGAACGGCGGCCATCTTAGATCTTAGATTCGCGCTTCGTGAAGAATTTTAGTCATGCGCGCTGCCGGCTGAAATTTTCTCCTTATACTCCTGCCTTGGCTTATTTTTGATGGATAAAACTTGTTGTGCCTTATGCAGTGCTCATGGCATTCTTCCTATGGACAACTCTGATATTCTAGAACAGCACCTCAGATATTTCCTCTCAGATGAGGGACTCTAAGACACCCTATGGCACGTTTGATAACCTTGGAGACACTAATTTTTTTAATTAACAGCCAAGTGGTGAGCATCACTTGTTTTCTTTTTATATCAATTTGCGGAGCAATAACTTTGAAGACCGACAGCGCGAATATATATATTTTTTTTCATCTGCGCATCTCTCATGTGACGTGGTGACTGCTGCAACTAGAATATACTTCACCAGGTGTTCTTACTAATGTGTGATATCGTTTTTGAGTGAGGTTTTGGGGTCTTTTCCCACCATATCAAACTTCAGCTGCACATAAGATGTTCACACAGTGTACGCTCTGCTGATAAATACAAGAATAGTGCGCACACGAAGGTTCTTGAGAAGTTGTCTCTACATAAGGGGTGTCTCTACCAGGCATAGTTCTCCTTCATTTTAAAAGCAATATACCAGCTTCTTCCTGTTTAAGTGCATGGGCAAACTAATTAAGGTCCTATCTCATTCATTGCCTCGGACACGTAGCTTGTCAATTCATTCTAAATCTCGCCTGGATTGCACCTCAGTGGAGGATTCAATAACCACCTCACAGGGCTCGAAAAATCCCAAAAATGGTACTAGTCCTGCAGGTCTAGTACCTTGAAAAATCTCCTCGACCTAACTGCAACCTACTTGACCTCCGTCTCTGAAAGCGGAGAAAATGTGACAAGATAACAAGATTTAAAGGCATCTTTATTGCTTATTAACTTTGTGAGCAATAAAAATGCCTTTAAATCTTGTTATCTTGTCACATTTGCTCCGTTTTCAGAGACAGAGGACAAAAGTTAGTTTGTCTTCCTACTCGCCAGAAAGGGCGAGTAGGACCTAAAACAGCTCGCCTCGTTAAATTTAGCTCGCATATGCGAGCGGTCGAGTGGAATTTTCGAGCCCTGCCTCACCTAAGAGTGCCATGGCATCTACCATTTCAA
>CAWUFW010024834.1:0-54081 GCA_963921515.1 Calotriton arnoldi | reverse complement strand
CAATGCCCAGGGAAGTGGTGGTGTACTGTTCATGACCCCTCCCAACACGGCGTGCTCCAACTTGGCATGTGCGCATCTACCCGTCGCACCCACCCACCTGAGCACTGCGTCCATACGACTTCACACGACACATGTGTGTCTTCCACAGTAGTGCTACTCATTTGCGTTGACATCCAATACCAGTGGACTACATGGTCATGTCACGACTGCCGTGTACTTCACATACTCTCATCCTCTCTCATTCGTACTTGTGAAATGAGTCAGCGGAGACAGTTTTGGTTTCAAACATTATATTGTATCTTCTGTCCTCTGCGATGCAGTATAGTGGACACTACTGGCAGCGGAATACATGTTGAGGATATACTGAGCATGATTGCAAATGGGATAGGGTGTGGGGTTACATGTGATTGGCTGTTGCATGTGGGATGTGGGCTTCAGAGTGACATCTGCTTGGCCAAGGCTGTGCTAATGTACATTTACGTATAGCTGCGGAGCTGCGGACTTTGACACAGACGGTATACATGTAGCCTACCAGACCGCTTGGCATCATGGGCACAGTCCATCTCAGTTCCATGTGACAGGTCTGCTGCGGTTGTTCCTCATGCACGCGTGCATGTGAGTTGACATCAGGGCATGTGCTTGCGTGCATGCAGCGGCGTGCCACTTGTTGTTGCACTGTGGTGGTTACTGGACATGTCACAGTCACTGGGGTCGTGTTGTTGTTGTATGCACTTGTCGTCCATGCAAAGGTCCTGGTATGGGATTCCCGGGGCGGGGGTGGGAGGGGTGCAGCACCCACAGACTCCAGGCGACCTATTCATGTCCACTGAGCGGTGTGTGTGTCCATGTGCGCTGGATCCATGTCGTGTCCTGGTTGTTCGTGCAGTTCCGTCCATGTGGGTGCGATACACAGAGCCCATGCCACTGCCTCCCACGATGCATGCGGTGTTCCTGGATGTGATGGGGAACAGTGTGCATGTCCCGGTCATCTCCGATGTCATGGCGATGTCGTTGATGGTGTGGTTACAGTTGCCGGTCGTTTGGTATGGCTGTTGTGGTGGTGACTGGCCAGACCGTGCGGAAGCTAAGCATGGGTGCGGGGTTGGACATCATAGGTCACTCGGGGAACCTGCGTTGTGGTCCGACGTATTTACAGGTTGTCAGGTATGCGATGCCGTCCAGCAGGGCTTCCATGTCATTGGTGGTGTACATGTTTGCCAGCCAATGTAGCGGATGGTGGCTGTCAAGGTGTTGTTCGTAAGTTGTCCCTTGGAGGACCATGATGGGGCATGCTGGGTGACATTCGATGTAGCTGTTCTCGATGATCCGTCGTGTGGAGGCACAGTGGTCCCATTTCAGTGCAGGTGCGATGTTGGCCACATACGCCATGCCCCCATAGGCAGAGCAGGCCCTGTCGTGTGCGTCCAGAGAGGAGGAGTAGTGGTAGCAGGTCCGCCTTCAGACATGCCGGGTTGGAGAGGCATATCTCGACGGGATGCTGGTAGGGACACCTCCGACAGTAGAAGACGGGCATGACGCAGCTGAACAATGTGATGCGGTAAGTCAGTCGGTAACTTACGTTCAGCAGGGACAGGAGATCGCATCCCAATGTATGGCACAGGTTGGTTTTGTACAGCTTGAGCTGTTCGGCGTAGTTGGGTAGGTGTGTTGCGGTTGCCATTTCGCAGCGGTTCGTTGAGGTGGCGTGCTCCGGCTGTGTGTGCAGTCTGCAATGTGCACGCTCCGGGGTTGCTGTGAGCTCTGTGTAGTCGTAGGGAGACAGGACTTGTGTTCTGTTGGCTTGTTTGGAGGACACGGGCCCTCTTCCCACATGCTTCTCAGACAGTTCAAGGTCAGTGCTGTGTGACTCCTTCCAATTAACTTGCATGTGGCCGACATGGGGGAGTGTTTTCTTCTTTCTTCCCCGTCCGTTGTGTGCTTCTGTGATATGCGCTATCTGCCCTGTGGTCGGTCTCCTCGGCATGCCTGTGTTGGTCTATTCTTGGACAATGGCTGTATTCACCGGCTTCTGTCGTAGGGCTGTGGTTTCGGAGTTGGAATGGAAGGTCATTCAGTGCTGTCTGCTCTCCCTTGTGTGGGCGGCAGGCTGCCTTTCCGCTCTGCGTTGGGCCTTGTGTGTGAATGTTATTCTTGGGCCACCTGTTGTCGGTCCCCGGGCTCTTTGGTGTTCCGTTTTATATGTCTTGTTCATATGTGCAGGGTGGTATGGGTGTTTCTGTGTGGTACTGGCGTTCCTCTTCCCGAAGGGGCCCTGCTTCTCCTAGTTGGTGTTGCCGCCGCTGTGTGCTACGCCATGTTTGTTACACTGGGGTGTGTCCTGCTGTTGCGTGTCTTCACTGACATGTGTGCGTCGGTTGTGTGGCGTTGGGTGTTGTCCGTGAATTGGGCGTTGGGGACATGTCTGTGGCAGGCCTGTCACGTGTCATGTGCGTTCGGGGTGGGGCTGATGTGTGTGCTGCTTGGTTGTGTCCCTGTGTCTGTGTGCGACGCATGCATGGCGCTGCGGTTGGCCTCTGCGTTGTGCGCATGTGTGGCGGCGTCATCGGCGCTTTGGGGCCGTGACGGGGTGGTTGGTTCCTAGTCCCAGGTGGTGTGTACACATGTGTTCTGCGATGTTACGATTTGGCCTGTGTGTCATATGTGGATGCGATGGTGGATGTGTAGTGTACACGCGCTGGTGGGGGTTGTCCGCTTTTTCCGCCCTTGCACTGTGTGCGCTGTTTGCGTGCACTTGTTGTGTGTGTGCCTACCTGCGTCTCTGCGGTGCGTTGCGTCCTTGGTGGTGCATCAGCAGAAGCATGGGGAGTGCCTGCAGTGCTGGATTCATGCTCGGGGAGCCGCTTCTTCGTTGTCCGTGCTCGGCATCCGTGTTACCGCTTCGGTTTGTCGTACGGTATCTCTTGGCCGTGGGTGCCGTTTGTTTGCGGCATCGTAATTTATGCGCCGGGCGGGACGTGTTTCGTCGGACGGTGTGTGTCAGTTGGGCTGCGCTGCTACATGTACGGGCGCACTTTGATGGCGGACGGTGTTGCTGGCTTGCCGGCGGTGTTTGGCCTACTTTTCGCATCGTAATTGGGCGGGCGTGTGGACTGCTGCGTGCCGGCGGTAACTGGTGGTTTTTGCATCCGCCAGCACGGCGGTGGTGCTTCCGCCCGCCATCGTAATGGGCCCCATAGATGTTAAAAATATCGATTTTTTTATTAATGTTATGTATTTTAGTATATATTTTATATGTGTGTGATGCATGTATTTTTTGATGAGAATTGTTTGTATTTTTATTATATGTGTTAAAATTTTAGTAGTCATTTAATTTTTTTTGTTTGAATTTAGCATTTTTAGTTTCGTAGCGGGTTGTGGGTTTATAGGGGAATAGGGTGGGAAGTTATTTAATTATATAAAATATATTGATTATTTTTAGTAGTTTTTTTTTTTTTAATTTGAATTTTGCATTTTTAGTACCGTAGCGGGTTGTGGGTTTATAGGTGAATAGGGTGGGAAGTAATTTAATTATATAAAATTTATTGATTATTTTTTGTAATTATTATTTTTTTAATTTTAATTTTGCGTTTTTAGTACCGTAGCGGGTTGTGGGTTTATAGGGGAATAGGGTGGGAAGTAATTTAATTGTATAAAATGTATTGATTATTTTTAGTAGTTATTATTTTTTTTTATTTGAATTTTGCGTTTTTATTACCGCAGTGTGTTGTGGGTTTATAGGGGAATAGGGTGAGAAGTAATTTAATTATAGTAAATGTATTGATTAATTTTTATTTATTAATATTTGTTGAATTGAGATGTTATAGTGTTAAATGTGTAAATTAATTTTTCATGAATTATTTAATAATTTGTTGTTAATTAATTTTAATTAATTAATTGGCAATTAATTATGTTAATTGTATAATTATTTTTAGGTGTGTGTTATGGTTTTTATAAATGAAAATGGTGGGAAGGGTGGGAAGTAATTTATTTTTAATTGATGAATTAATAATTAGTTGTTAAATATTTTGAATTAATTAATTAGTAAATAATGATGGTAATTGTGTAATTAATTTTAGGTGTGTGTTGTGGTGTTTATAGGTGTAAATGATGGGAAGGGTGGGAAGTAATTTATTTTTAATTTCTTAATTAATAATTAGTTGTTACTTATTAAAAATTAATAATAAATTATGGTAATTGTGTTATTCATTTTAGGTGTGTGTTGTGCATATTATAGTGTTAAAGAATGCGTATTCAATGAATGTTTATAAATTTTTTTTTTTAAATAATAATTTGTAAAATCATTATTAATTATGTTAATTATGGAAATAAATGTAAATAAAAATGTTGATTTTTTTTGATGGTGTGGTGTTATAGGGTAGGAAATAAAATAATAAATACATTTAGGTTTTAAATATTTTTATTTGTTTGTTAATATTTGTTTATTTTAAATATATATTGTTTATAAATGTATTTATTAATTTATTTTAAATAATAGTTGTACCTTTTTGTTATATGTAATTAATATATTTAATGTTAATGTTTAACATATTTAATCTGATATTTTTAAAATATTGTTTATTTATATTTAAGATTAATTAAAAATGTTCAATTGTTTAAATGTTATTATCAATTTTTGTTTATCTGCTATCCAACACTTTCCTTACTGTTGCACTCACTAGAGTGGGAATAGTAATTTTTACCCCACCGCCATCCAGCACTTTCCCTACTGTTGCACTCATTGGAGTGGGAATAGTAATTTTTACCCCTCCGCTTTCCAGCACTTTCCCTACTGTTGCATTCACTGGAGTGGGAATAGTAATTTTTACCGCTCCGCTATCCATTATTTTTCCTACTGTTACACTCACTGGAGTGGGAATAGTAATTTTTACCCCTCCGCTATCCAAAACTTTCCCTACTGTTGCACTCACTGGAGTGGTAATAGTAATTTTTACCCCTCCGCTATCCAGCACTTTCCCCACTGTTGCACTCACTGGAGTGAGAATAGTAATTTTTACCCCTCCGCTATCCATTATTTTCCCTACTGTTGCACTCACTGGAGTGGGAATAGTAATTTTTACCCATCCGCTATCCAAAAGTTTCCCTACTGTTGCACTCACTGGAGTGGGAATAGTAATTTTTACCCCTCCGCTATCCAGCACTTTCCCTACTGTTGCACTTACTGGAGTGGGAATAGTAATTTTTACCCTTTTGCTATCCTGCACTTTCCCTACTGTTGCACACACTGGAGTGGGAATAGTAATTTTTACCCCTCCGCTATCCAGCACTTTCCCCACTGTTGCACTCACTGGAGTGGGAATAGTAATTTTTAGCCCTCCGCTATCCATTATTTTCCCTACTGTTGCACCCACTGGAGTGGGAATAGTAATTTTTACCCCTCTGCTATCCAACACTTTCCCTACTGTTGCACTCACTGGAGTGGGAATAATAATTTTTACCCCTCCGCTATCCAAAATTTTCCCTACTGTTGCACTCTTTGGAGTTGGAATAGTAATTTTTACCCTTCCTCTATCCAACACTTTCCCTACTGTTGCACTCACTGGAGTGGGAATAGTAATTTTTACCCCTCCGCTATCCAGCACTTTCCCTACTGTTGCACTCTTTGGAGTTGGAATAGTAATTTTTTCTCCTCCATTATCCAATACTTTCCCTACTGTTGCACTCACTGGAGTGGGAATAGTAATTTTTACCCCTCCGCTATCCAAAATTTTCCCTACTGTTGCACTCTTTGGAGTTGGAATAGTAATTTTTAATCCTCTGCTATCCAACACTTTCCCTACTGTTGCACTCACTGGAGTGGGAATAGTAATTTTTACCCCTTCGCTATCCAGCACTTTCCCTACTGTTGCACTCTTTGGAGTTGGAATAGTGATTTTTACTCCTCCGCTAACCAATACTTTCCCTACTGTTGCACTCACTGGAGTGGGAATAGTAATTTTTACCCCTCCACTATCCAACATTTTCCCTACTGTTGTATTTATTGTTCTGTGAAATGCACGTTTTCATTTTTTTTTAATAGTTAAGGGGCCCATTACGATACCCGGCGTAAAAAAATCCGCCAGGCATGGAAGCGGCAAAAATCCGCCCGCACACACCGTCTGAACACCGACCACGCCATTACGATTACACAAACCGAAAACCGCCATCGGCGGAAAATTCACACAAAATACCGCCCGCCAACGTCCGAGTCGGAGTCAAACCGCCCGCCACGGACGGAAACACGCACGACAACACAAAACCGCCCGCCCTCACGGCCGACACACCGCACGTGAAATTACGATCGCACCGCCATGAGCGCGGAAAACCACAAATATACCGCCCGCTAGCGCAAACAACGCCGATGAGAATCGACACGGCAGAAGCCATGGCGCCCACGTACCTGCACAGAAACCATCCGCTCACAAAACCAATAGCACACAACATGGCCAACAAGTCCACACAGCAAGGCACGCACAAATACACAAGCACAGTACACATCCCGAAAACACCCCCCGGACAAACAAAAAATACAAAGGCCAGAACCCCAGACACAACACACCTGAAAACAACAGACCATGAGGACACACCCACATAGGTGAGTACAAAAGCAGCACTCACACAGACCACAACCCCTTGCTACATTGCAAACCAGAGAGGAGAGGAGAGGACACAGTGACACAGCAAGGACAGCAGCACACCACAGAAACGCACACATCACAACCACCACCACCACCACCACCACCAAACACCTGCACCACAAACCCCCTGCACATTACACAACACACACCGCACCAGCACCACAAACACCATGGCACCACAAAGGATGCCCAAGTACACGCCCATTGAGCTGACGGTCATGGTCGACGAGATCATCAAGGTGTACCCACAAATCTATGGGAACATGGTCCAGCACACACCACTAGCCACCAGAAACAGAATGTGGAACCGGATCGTAGACCAGGTCAATGCAGTCGGGACCCTGCCCAGGAACAGAGGAGAAATTAACAAACGTTGGAATGACGTAAAGAGCCTGGTCAAGAAGAAGGAGGGCAAAAACAGAGAGCTGGCTGCCGTCACTGGCGGAGGGAATCCCGCGCTCTTCAAGACCTTCAAAGTGTGGGAGGAGAAGGTGCGAGTCATAATACATCCGGAGATCCTCGCCGGATTAGCAGGGGAGTGGAGGCTGGTAAGTACAAACTAATGTATACCAGCACACCGCTATGTACTCACATGCACTACCACCATGCCACAGCTCCCAGGGACAAACACCCCCATGTCCAGCACACAATACACAACACATCACACACACATGCAACATACACCACCACACACAGCCCAAACCGAACAACTGTAACATACGTGGGGACATGTGTACACTCAGCCAGCCACGTAACCACCAACAGGTCCCCAAATATGCCAGAAGCGCCACAACGAGCACCCACCACACCCATGTGTCCGCCACAGCTGCACTAACCGACAAGTAACAGGTAAGTGGCAGGAACACAAAGTGCAGTGGGTGGGACGGTGGACAGCCCAAGTACAACACACACCAGGCCCCTAGTCCCACAGCACAGCAAGGAGGAGCATCCCCCACACCCCACAGCCACGTGTCAGCCACCGCAGTGCACAACGACAGCCGAAAGGCAGACATCACGGTCCACAGCAATCGGTGTCAGTGGGTGTCCAGCCACCCCCACGACCCACAACACCCCCCACCCCCACAGACCTGCAACATGGAGCACCCCCCGCTTAGAGCCATGTGGCATCCAGTACAGTGCACGCACGAACAACTTGCAGGTGGGAAACTGGACAGGGCTGGATTACTGAAGGCATGAGGACCATAACACGACCAACACATGGGACATGTCACGTAGCAGACGAACACGCAGCACTGCCCACCGTCACGAACAAGTGAACAATGTGCACAAGGACATGAACAACAGACTCACACCCCACATGACCCATCACAGACATAGCAACACCCAAGGAGCCACGTCTGCATGCACAAGCCACACTGAATATAGTACCACACGGCAGCCACTGTGCAACTCATCACACACAACTGAAACACCATTGAAGTCCTGTCCATGTAGACCCTACTGCCTGTCAACCACACACCCCACAACTACGCCTATGTAAGACAAACAACACTAGACGCAACAGAGCGGAACAACATAAATGCACACGAACACCACTGAACCCATCAAACACACAGACACACCATGCACATACAACATACCATCCATCCCATCCGTCAGCCCCAGTCTCATGAAAGGCATGTCATCCGCACAGCTGCCACACATACAGCAGTCACGCTAAGATACATGCCCATGACCAACCATGTGCCAGAAGTCAATGAAGCGCACGACACACTGTGAGCAACAACACACAACATGGGCCACACCCCCCACGAGCACTGCAGTGATGCACATGGCACAGGGCAGCACGCACACCAAGGAGATGGGACAACTGCAATACGTTGGCTGGCACACAACCATCACTCACTCATAACGATGCGTCCAATGCCATGTCCAGTGATCACAACAGACAGCAAATATGCAGGCCATGTCAAGCATGCACACACCCTCAAACCATGCACTGTCATGCTGCCACAACACATGTCACGTTCGGCACCCATGGCTCACAGCATGTACCCCAAAAGCATATCCCCTCCCAAATGCGAATCTGGGGCATGGCCCCCATGTTGCCATATGCGTTCCTAAGCGTTCCATTTGAACCCCAAAAGCATATTCCATCCCAAATGCGAATCTGGGGCATGGCCCCCATGTTGCCATATGCGTTCCTAAGCGTTCCATTTGAACCCCAAAAGCATATTCCATCCCAAATGCGAATCTGGGGCATGGCCCCCATGTTGCCATATGCGTTCCTAAGCGTTCCATTTGAACCCCAAAAGCATATCCCCTCCCAAATGCGAATCTGGGGCATGGCCCCCATGTTGCCATATGCGTTCCTAAGCGTTCCATTTGAACCCCAAAAGCATATTCCATCCCAAATGCGAATCTGGGGCATGGCCCCCATGTTGCCATATGCGTTCCTAAGCGTTCCATTTGAACCCCAAAAGCATATTCCATCCCAAATGCGAATCTGGGGCATGGCCCCCATGTTGCCATATGCGTTCCTAAGCGTTCCATTTGAACCCCAAAAGCATATCCCCTCCCAAATGCGAATTTGGGGCATGGCCCCCATGTTGCCATATGCGTTCCTAAGCGTTCCATTTGAACCCCAAAAGCATATTCCATCCCAAATGCGAATCTGGGGCATGGCCCCCATGTTGCCATATGCGTTCCTAAGCGTTCCATTTGAACCCCAAAAGCATATCCCCTCCCAAATGCGAATCTGGGGCATGGCCCCCATGTTGCCATATGCGTTCCTAAGCGTTCCATTTGAACCCCAAAAGCATATTCCATCCCAAATGCGAATCTGGGGCATGGCCCCCATGTTGCCATATGCGTTCCTAAGCGTTCCATTTGAACCCCAAAAGCATATCCCCTCCCAAATGCGAATCTGGGGCATGGCCCCCATGTTGCCATATGCGTTCCTAAGCTGCTCCATTTGAACCCCAAAAGCATATTCCATCCCAAATGCGAATCTGGGGCATGGCCCCCATGTTGCCATATGCGTTCCTAAGCGTTCCATTTGAACCCCAAAAGCAAAGTACAAACCAGACCCAGGATGGGCCAGGAGCCCGCATACACCAGAGTCACAATAAGTAGGGGCACAGCAACACACCCATCGGCATGGCCAATCCGTCCCATGCCACATGTGCACAGCACACAGTCCCATTGCCAAGCACACACAACTACAGATGCTACAGCCACACACACGCCTCCGGGAAACCCATGTACGAGATTGCACGAACTGTTAATGTCAGACGACAAATACATACTTCGCCAGGTGCAACACAATAACAAATCTCATTCTCTCCACAGGTGACGAACTGCTGGATGCTGGGGATGGAGCCAGCAGCCAGCACAGCCAGCCTACAAGCCCCCAACGAGGACACACGGATCTGGAGGATCTGTCCTCCTCTTCGGACACGGACCACCAAGCAGGCCCATCTGGTGTGGCAGGGCCCAGCCGCTCCCCAGGACCCCTCCTACCCACCAACCCATCATCCAGGGCTGCTGAACATTCCCAGCCCCCTGCTGCCACTGTCGTTGCGGCCACACCCACGGTCATTGTGGCCACTACCACTGCCGCAACCGCCACCATCGCCGCACCGACCACCACCGCCGCCACCACCACCACGTCTTCGCTGGCACCAGCCCCAGCGCAGGTGGTGGCCCGGCCGACTGGATCCACCCTGGGAGCCACAGCGAGGACCGTGGTGAGCAATGTGGCTAGTGGGCAGGCCGGTGGCAGCAGGACTGGTAGGAGGAGCAGGGTCAGGGAAACGCCAGCCTCCCCTGGGAGCCATGCCCTGCCTCAAATGGCCAGAGTCCTTGGGGCCTATGAAGAGGCCCAAGGACAATGGGTCCGGTCTGCTTCAGACACGCGTGAGGTGCTGGGGGTGCTGAGGTCCATGGACGCCCGTATGGGCCAAATCGTGGACCTCATGGGCCAGCTGGTGGTGGCGGTGAGGTCACAGCCAGGGACAGCAGCTCCCCTCCGCCACCACCTGCCGGGGCGCAGGGTGGAGCAGCAGTGTCCAGTTCCCCTGCGTCCACAGCCAGTGAGCCCACCTCAACCACCAGCATGTCGCAAGCAGGCACCCCCTCGCAAACGTGGAAGGGGCCGTCCGAAGTGGAAACAGATCTCCCGGGAGGACTTCGCACACTCCAAACGCAAGTGAGGCAGCCAGCCAGCCTTCCGCCAGCCTTCCTTGACCAGCCACTGCATTGACTTGGACTACGATCCCACTCCACACAGCCATCTGGATGGCATGTGTGTGTTGGACTATGGACATAGAACCAGTGGGTACACCCTGAGCATCACGCAGCCATGACTGACAGCTCATTGTCACTGCACGCACCACTTTTGTCATCACCTTACACACAATCACATGTCACAGTTTGTAATAAATGCACCTTTTACACTAACTGCTGTTTGTGCCCTGTGTTTTATTTGTACGGAATACAACGGCCACCTTGGGCGGAAAGGCACCTGATGCGTGGCATGGCAATTGAATCCGGAGGGCCTGTAGGGACCTAGGGGTGGGAGACAGAACAGGAGCACATTCAATGAGTGTGTCACACACCCATCACACAGTACATGTCAACAACTACAAGCAATGTACACACATCGCACAGAGCAATAGGGCACAATGCCACGGCCACCAACAGTGGCATACTACCCTGGCCATGGAGCGTTGACACACAGCACGCAGTGAACAAACGGCCACCCTGACACAGCACACACACACCTGCACAGATACAGCCACATCAGCCTTCGTACATGGACACTCACCGTCAAGTGAAGTAGCGGGCGATGAGCTGCTGCCGCACATTACCAGCTTCCTCCTCTCCGCTGTCCTCCTCACTCGAGCTGTCCTGGTCTGCGGGCTGGGGCCCTGGTTGATCTCCGTCATCCACGATGAGGGGGATCTGCTTCCGAATGGCCAGATTGTGCAGCATGCAGCACGCCACCACTATCCGGCACACCTTCTGTGGGGAGTACGCCATCGCACCCCCGGTGCGGTCCAGGCACCTGAACCTGGACTTGAGGAGGCCAAAGGTACGCTCGACCACACGTCTGGTCCTCCCATCTGCCTCATTGTAGCGATCGTCTGCTGGGGTGCGAGGATTCCTCAATGGACTGAGCAGCCATGCCCCATTCGGGTACGCAGAGTCACCTGGGTGTGAGGGACACAGAGAACCGTTGCTATTCCAACTGGACAGGGGACAGCATCGCACAACCAGCACGCTACACCACTCCACATACTCACCGACAATACAGGCACGATCCTGTTGCATATTGGACATCAGTCGTGGCAAGATGCTGTTGCGCATTATGTGTGCGTCATGGGCCGAGCCTGGGAACTTTGCACACACGTGGGTGATCACCATGTCTGCAAGGCACACCACTTGCACATTCAGGGAGTGCGTGTGCTTCCTGTTGCGGTACAGGTGCTCAGTGGCCTGTGGTGGAACAAGGCCGACATGTGTGCAGTCAATGGCTCCAACGACGTGTGGGATTCTGCCAAGGGCATAGAATGCACCCTTCACTGCCGCCAATTCACGAGCCCTGGGGAAGCGGATGTACCTGTTTCGGCACAGCATCATGGCTGCCAGTACATCCCTCAGCACCTTGCTGAACATGGGCTGGGACATCCCTCCTCCAATGCCCACTGTGTGCTGGAATGACCCAGTGGCGAAGAAATGCATGGCGGCCATCACCTTAGCCGTGGGGGTGACAGCAGTCGGATACACCCTGCGGGGACGGAGATGGGGTTCTAACATGGCACACAGTCGATGCAGGGTTGGCCTGTCCAGCCGAAACTTCCTAATAACCTCTGTATCGTCCATGTCCGCCAGCAATTGGTATGGGCGGTCAATGTTCGGTCTCCGCCTAGGGACAATGGCAGAGGACACATGTCAAAGCAACACGACACATAGCAATTTCGCATACACATCACTGACATGACTGAGCAAGCACATGAGCCACAGCCCAGCTGTCAAGCTGGGACGGCACGGCCACAATACACTTACACAGGTCTCCCAACAATGGCAATGGCTAGTGATACAAACCACTGCCATGTGCATACACATGGGGATCTAGGCCCCAATGACTTGCGGGGCGTGCTGATGGGGACTGACTGCATATCCGTCAAGCGGCAACGCCACGGCAACATGAATGTCTGCTGAGCATGGAACTGCTTCCGCGGCTGGATGAGTATGGCACACGACGACGACGATGTGGGCACAGGCTGAGCGGGCAAAACAAGTGGGACCTGTGGCACGAGGGGACATGAGACAGTAGTAGGTGTCAGCACTGCACCCTATGTAGAGCACTGTACGGATCACACCTCCCGAAACATTGACAGGTGTCCACATTGACAGCCCCATGCCAAGACGGCTGTGTGCTTGCAGTCACACGTCACAGGTGAGAGGTTACATTGCACGTGCCAGGTGGCAGACGTACATAGTGGGAGCTGGCATGTGTGTGCATGTGTCTCCTGTTCAGGATCCACCAGATGGGCGCTGACTCTGTACTGACCATTGGACACAGCATGTTCCGTGGAAGGCTTGTGTGTGTGGGATGGTGGCACTGGATGTGCCTCCGTTGGGTGGGGGCCATGCACAGGGCGGGTACGTCGATGATTGCGCATTGTTGGTCACGGTGGGTGCACCAACTGAAGATGTGTTGCCCTGTGTTCAATTCCTATGTCCGCATGATGATGGACTGTAGATGTGGGCAGACTACACATTGGTCGATGTGCTGTCTATTTGCATGTGCCTTCACACCAGGCACAGCTGCCCCTGCACATGTGACCCCTGCTGGACTCGCTGCTGGGTCTGTGGAGCTGATGCACCTTCTGCGCGTGGGGCGGACAGCTCTCCTCACTTCCCTCATTGCGCATGTCATGACTTTGCCGCAGGTGACATGGATCATGGAGGGCCCACATGTACGCGTGGGTAGGCTACACATGAGTGTACACTGGTCGCCACCCCCAGTCAGTGTTTCGAATGGGAAGGTTGTCGTGCTGGTGGTATGTTCGATGTGGCGGATGGGCGGGCCTAGGTGCGGGCTTACATTCCGGACATGGGGGGGTAGTTGGATTGGCGACTAGTTGCAGTACACACGGGACACGTCTCTTCCTTTCCACATCTGGGTCATCCCTTGTACTTACTGACAGTGATACAGTCATCTTCGCCCCAGCCCTCATGTCCTCCCCTCGCTCCCCCAATATGCATGCTCACCTGCGAGGCTAGCGCCTGCACAGGCAGCCCCAAGCTCGCACCAGAGAGGGCAAGGAGTGTATGTGTGGGTCCAGTTGCACGAGTGGGCTGTCTCAGGGTATGATGTGTGGCGGGACGCCGTCCACCTGCGTGGTGCCCCAAATGGAGACCCGGCCTGCATGGACTATGCATCACAGTCTTCGCCTTCAGGATCCGCCACCTGCGACACCCAGTGGCTGTGGCTGCCCTTGCGGCCAGGCCGCGTCCGTCTGTGGCTGATGGCCCACACATTCACTCTTTGGCCTCTCTGGGGAGGGCTCGGGGTGGTGGCGCACGCGCTTGCACTTAGTCGCAATGGCATGTGGCGTGGTTGGTATGATGGGCAATGGATGGGATGGTGCGAGCCACCTCCCGTGACGTCAGTGCTGCTCGTGCTGTGGTGCGTCCCCCTACACTTCCATTTGACTTGTGCCATGCTAGACGTTGAGGTTCTATTGCCTGCGTGATATGACCAGGAGGAGCGCGAGGAGACCTCTCACACACCATGCTCCACTGCCATCCCGTGCCCTGTATCGCCTGTGCGGATTGACTATGTTGGGGTTACACCTGGTCGACTGGGGCTGTGTGTGCCTTGTCAAGGGGCATGGCGGGCGCACAACAGGATCCAGCTTGTCCACAGAGGGTGGGCTGAGGTGCGCCTGGTACCGCTTTGTACGTGTGCCCGGCTGCTGTGCACACACGTGTTCACTCCCCCGACAGGTGTCCTCTCACAATGCCCAGGGAAGCGGTGGTGTACTGTTCATGACCCCTCCCAACACGGCGTGCTCCAACTTGGCATGTGCGCATCTACCCGTCGCACCCACCCACCTGAGCACTGCGTCCATACGACTTCACACGACACATGTGTGTCTTCCACAGTAGTGCTACTCATTTGCGTTGACATCCAATACCAGTGGACTACATGGTCATGTCACGACTGCCGTGTACTGCACATACTCTCATCCTCTCTCATTCGTACTTGTGAAATGAGTCAGCGGAGACAGTTTTGGTTTCAAACATTATATTGAGTCTTCTGTCCTCTGTGATGCAGTATAGTGGACACTACTGGCAGCGGAATACATGTTGAGGATATACTGAGCATGATTGCAAATGGGATAGGGTGTGGGGTTACATGTGATTGGCTGTTGCATGTGGGATGTGGGCTTCAGAGTGACATCTGCTTGGCCAAGGCTGTGCTAATGTACATTTACGTATAGCTGCGGAGCTGCGGACTTTGACACAGACGGTATACATGTAGCCTACCAGACCGCTTGGCATCATGGGCACAGTCCATCTCAGTTCCATGTGACAGGTTTGCTGCGGTTGTTCCTCATGCACGCGTGCATGTGAGATGACATCAGGGCATGTGCTTGCGTGCATGCAGCGGCGTGCCACTTGTTGTTGCACTGTGGTGGTTACTGGACATGTCACAGTCACTGGGGTCGTGTTGTTGTTGTATGCACTTGTCGTCCATGCAAAGGTCCTGGTATGGGATTCCCGGGGCGGGGGTGGGAGGGGTGCAGCACCCACAGACTCCAGGTGACCTATTCATGTCCACTGAGCGGTGTGTGTGTCCATGGGCGCTGGATCCATGTCGTGTCCTGGTTGTTCGTGCAGTTCCGTCCATGTGGGTGCGATACACAGAGCCCATGCCACTGCCTCCCACGATGCATGCGGTGTTCCTGGATGTGATGGGGAACAGTGTGCATGTCCCGGTCATATCCGATGTCATGGCGATGTCGTTGATGGTGTGGTAATTGTTGCCGGTCGTTTGGTATGGCTGTTGTGGTGGTGACTGGCCAGATCCATGCGGAAGCTAAGCATGGGTGCGGGGTTGGACATCATAGGTCAATCGGGGAACCTGCGTTGTGGTCCGACGAATTTACAGGTTGTCAGGTATGCGATGCCATCCAGCAGGGCTTCCATGTCATTGGTGGTGTACATGTTTGCCAGCCAATGTAGCGGATGGTGGCTGTCAAGGTGTTGTTCGTAAGTTGTCCCTTGGAGGACCATGATGGGGCATGCTGGGTGACATTCGATGTAGCTGTTCTCGATGATCCGTCGTGTGGAGGCACAGTGGTCCCATTTCAGTGCGGGTGCGATGTTGGCCACATACGCCATGCCCCCATAGGCAGAGCAGGCCCTGTCGTGTGCGTCCAGAGGGAGGAGTAGTGGTAGCAGGTCCGCCTTCAGACATGCCGGGTTGGAGAGGCATATCTCCACGGGATGCTGGTAGGGACACCTCCGACAGTAGAAGACGGGCATGACGCAGCTGAACAATGTGATGCGGTAAGTCAGTCGGTAACTTACGTTCAGCAGGGACAGGAGATCGCATCCCAATGTATGAAACAGGTTGGTTTTGTACAGCTTGAGCTGTTCGGCGTAGTTGGGTAGGTGTGTTGCGGTTGCCATTTCGCAGCGGTGCGTTGTGGTGGCGTGCTCCGGCTGTGTGTGCAGTCTGCAATGTGCACGCTCCGAGGTTGCTGTGAGCTCTGTGTAGTCGTAGGGAGACAGGACTTGTGTTCTGTTGGCTTGTTTGGAGGACACGGGCCCTCTTCCCACATGCTTCTCAGACAGTTCAAGGTCAGTGATGTGTGACTCCTTCCAATTAACTTGCATGTGGCCGACATGGGGGAGTGTTTTCTTCTTTCTTCCCCGTCCGTTGTGTGCTTCTGTGATATGCGCTATCTGCCCTGTGGTCGGTCTCCTCGGCATGCCTGTGTTGGTCTATTCTTGGACAATGGCTGTATTCACCGGCTTCTGTCGTAGGGCTGTGGTTTCGGAGTTGGAATGGAAGGTCATTCAGTGCTGTCTGCTCTCCCTTGTGTGGGCGGCAGGCTGCCTTTCCGCTCTGCGTTTGGCCTTGTGTGTGAATGTTATTCTTGGGCCACCTGTTGTCGGTCCCCGGGCTCTTTGGTGTTCCGCTTTATATGTCTTGTTCATATGTGCAGGGTGGTATGGGTGTTTCAGTGTGGTACTGGCGTTCCTCTTCCCGAAGGGGCCCTGCTTCTCCTAGTTGGTGTTGCCGCCGCTGTGTGCTACGCCATGTTTGTTACACTGGGGTGTGTCCTGCAGTTGCGTGTCTTCACTGACATGTGTGCGTCGGTTGTGTGGCGTTGGGTGTTGTCCGTGAATTGGGCGTTGGGGACATGTCTGTGGCAGGCCTGTCACGTGTCATGTGCGTTCGGGGTGGGGCTGATGTGTGTGCTGCTTGGTTGTGTCCCTGTGTCTGTGTGCGACGCATGCATGGCGCTGCGGTTGGCCTCTGCGTTGTGCGCATGTGTGGCGGCGTCATCGCCGCTTTGGGGCCGTGACGGGGTGGTTGGTTCCTAGTCCCAGGTGGTGTGTACACATGTGTTACGCGATGTTACGATTTGGCCTGTGTGTCATATGTGGATGCAATGGTGGATGTGTAGTGTACACGCGCTGGTGGGGGGTTGTCCGCTTTTTCCGCCCTTGCACTGTGTGCGCTGTTTGCGTGCACTTGTTGTGTGTGTGCCTACCTGCGTCTCCGCGGTACGTTGCATCCTTGGTGGTGCATCAGCAGGAGCATGGGGAGGGCCTGCAGTGCTGGATTCATGCTCGGGGAGCCGCTTCTTCGTTGTCCGTGCTCGGCGTCCGTGTTACCGCTTCGGTTTGTCGTACGGTATCTCTTGGCCGTGGGAGCCGTTTGTTTGCGGCATCGTAATTTATGCGCCGGGCGGTACGTGTTTCGTCGGACGGTGTGTGTCAGTTGTGCTGCGCCGCTACGTGTACGGGCGCACTTTGATGGCGGACGGTGTTGCTGGCTTGCCGGCAGTGTTTGGCCTACTTTTCGCATCGTAATTGGGCGGGCGTGTGGACTGCTGCGTGCCGGCGGTAACTGGTGGTTTTTGCATCCGCCAGCACGGCGGTAGTGCTTCCGCCCGACATCGTAATGGGCCCCTAAATGTTTGAATTAATTATAAAATGGTTATTTTTCCATTTTAAATTATTGATATATGTATTTATTTTATTTTTATATAATTTAAAAGTTGAAAAATTAAATAAAGATAATTGTTAATAAATTATTTGTAAGTAAATATATGTATATGTATAAATTATTATGTTTGTGTGTTTCTATTTTTTTAAATTAAGTTTATTTGTAATATTGAGTTAAAATGTATATTAAATTTAATTTATTTTGTTAAAAATAATATTAATATTTTATATATTTAATACATTGTATTTTATTGCATATATATTTAAAAATCGATATTTTTTACATCTATATTTTTTACTTCGATATTTTTGATTCAATATTTTTGTACTTACCTGTTTAAGTATAGGGAGTCAATATTTTTGTATTCTATATTTTTTCTTCGATATTTTTGTCATGTATATTTTTTACATCGATATTTTGTCAGTGATCCATTGATGACTAAGATGAACATGAATTGACATGGGAGCTAATAAAGATGATTTACAAAGTGGTTTAATTAATAAAACACTTTAACTCATACCAAACTCTCATTATTGACTGAAATAGATTAGTGATTGTGATTATAACTTTTGTGATGTACAGCTCCTGGTCTTCTCTAAAACAACTGAGCTAGAGTAATGCCCGAGTCCCATTGCCCAAAGCCCAAAATCTGAAGATTGACAACGTGTGGTTTTAAAGGCGGTGGCAGTATTGGAGGTGTGAGTATTAGTAGGGTTATGCGCCGCAGTTGTTGATATTATCACGTGTTGCAGAAAAGTGTTGGATGAATTGATGATGTTTATGTGCTTATTGTGAAGACATTTTCAGACTACAAAGTAGTCTAAGATCCTGGGATTTTGAGATAATTGTAAAATACACTTTATGGTGTTCTTGTCTGCTAAAGATTTGCAGTGTCGATCATGAGGTACCATGGACTACACAATTGAGTTAGGGATTATAACAAACTGTTGTGAATGTACTAATATTGATTGGTGTTGGCAGAACCTAATTGCGGTGAAGCTACATTGATTAGGTTGATTTCCTGCTTGTTGAGATTTCTTTGTGTGAGTGAAAATCTTGTTGTGTGAAAAAGTCAGAGGGTGTTAAAACCTTAATATTCCGATTGTTGAATCGCTTTTGTTTTCTTAGAGGAGCAGACAAAGATTGTTTATTTATGTTTGCTCAAATTTGTGGAATTGTGTGTACAAGAGAAATTGTGAAGGAGAGTGAACCGCTGCAAGCAGTGAGATCAAACGTCAAAGTGTGCTGCGCTGAGATTGGTTGATTGGTATACTGTCACGCTGCTATTGGTTGATGATGGCACAGAGTGCCACGCTGCTATACGTCAATTGTTGTGTAAGTTCCGCATTGAGATTGGTTCACAAGTCTACCAGTATTCAAAGGTATTACAGGATTGGAGAAAAGAAATCTGATGTTTACGGAATAGAATAAAAACAGTTGGGAATTTAAATTCCGTTGTTTGCTATTTGGTGTATAATTTGAAATCATGAAATGTTTTAAAGGTTTTAAGAATCTTATGAGGTATGATATAACAATTACGGTACAGGAAGGTGAAGAGGCACCTCCCGAGTGTACACCAGCACAATTTATGACAACAAATATGGAGCTGCATACATGTTTGCGGCTTCGTCAGTGGTGCAAGATCATTGAAAATGAAGGTCCTTTGAGCTTTCCAAGATATGGTACATTTGTATTAAGAATAATTGAAAGATTGAGAGAAAAACAATACGAGATGAAGCCACCACCTAGACCACACAATACAAAGCTTTAAAAATGTGGGTAAAAACAGAACATGCTAAGGAGAGAGAGAAATACCAGACTAAAGCTAAAAGAGCAGTGCGTAATTCTGCAGCTCCTCGATGGGATGAGGAGCAACAAAGATGGAGAAAAGCTATAGTAGAAGGGACTAGACTGTATCCAGTTATTACCACTGAAAAACCTGAGAAGTTGAAAAAGACTAAGGGGCTGATTACGATGGCGGGCGGACTTGGTCAGCCTGCCATCGTAGCGGTGTTTGGGACCGTCCGCCATGCATGCGGCGGTCCCGCATACCCGATTAGGATGGGCCCACCACCGCTGCGGTCAGATTCCGCACAGTTAACATTGCGGCGGTGGCTGCTGACAGCAGCACCGCCGCAATGTCGAAATGAGCATGTTGTGCATTTCACTGCACTATGTGGCAGGCACTACACTGTGCCTGTCACATGGTGCAGTGAAATGCAGGGGAGTACCATGGGTACCCCCTCAGTGCACCCACACTTCCTCCCAACACAAGGGGGGCCCGCAACGGGCCCCCGAAAACATTCCCCGTCAGCCTTTCAATGGCGGTTCAACCGCTATGGAAAGGCTGGCTTCCGCCAGCATCATAATTCTGCGGACGGAGCCTGCTAGGCTCCGCCACCATTTTAAGCATGCTGACCGCTCCACCAGGCAATCGTAACGATTGCCTGTGGCCGTTCCGTGGCGGACGGGCTTTGCCTCCGCCGCGGTCGCGGTCTGGATCCCACCGCCATCGTAATATGGCGGTCGGAGAATCGCGGTCCGCAGGGCCGGCGGACCTCACCGCCGGCCCGGCGGTGGCGATCGTTCCGCCATCGTAATCAGCCCCTAAGACACAGGAAAATGATGATGAGGGTCCTGCAAAGAAATCAGATACCAAGAGTGATTCAGGGGATAAAACTTTGGATGTATGAGTTAGCCACATGTCTACCACATTTGGTGGCCCCTGTAACAAATGTTGAGACTATTTTGGCATCTAATGCATCAGTGGCTACAGCCCCTGTTGACCCGAATATGATTAAAATTGAAAGACCATTTCAGATGACATAGCCTGTTGTACAGCCTATTATATCTAACGTTGTGCCGCATAAATTGAGAATGTTCCGACAGTGATGCCTCCAGGTATTAAAGCTTCTATTGTTACTGTACCAGTACCTGCTGCTAGGGTTGTAACAGCACAGCCATTAGAGTTTTGCACAAAGACTACTCATATTCATTTTTTATCAAATGCAGTAGTTCAAGGAACCGTTGGAGGAGCACCTATGACACGGTTTATCACAACTTCACAAAATTCACAGATTGTTGCTTGGACACCACCACAAACAGTTCAATCTTTAAGAGAAGGGAGAAGGATTGTTAATACAACACCATTAACACAGGGTTAGACCAACCTATTTGAAGATGGGATTTTTCCCCCATGGTTTGAAGAAATGGCAGAGAATAAAAAGACAGAAAGTCAGGTTCCTATTGCACAGCAGACAGAGAAGGAGAGACCATTTAATGTCCCGAGATTCAAAATAGAATTCGCCAAAGCTCTGCAAGAACTTACGGAGCTGGACAGATTCCACAAAATCGAGTGGCTCAACAACATCAAGAAACTGCTCTGCTTTCTGGGGCTACCTGATTTGTGGGATTTCTCTTCAGCCATCCACCTCCCCCCACAGAAAAAATCAAGAGTTGTACTGATACTGGGTTGACCAGAACGTGGCTAATAACATGCCTACACTGCCTACTGAATTTATTTTGTCCAAGACCTGCAGTGCCCTTGAACCCAATCTAGAATTTATTACAGATCCCACTGACAGAAAGCTCTACATTCAGTTTACGTTTGAAACCCTGCTCCTTAACACATTTATGTCTAAATGGTCAACTTCTGCTGTATCACTTCTGATATGCCAATCTTGCAACGTTTCTAATGACGCTACTGTGCATGTCCTATTTACCTGCCCTATCTACATTCACACAAGGCTTAAACCAGTCTGCTCTCAAATGGGCACCACGAGACATGTTGAAGCCTTAAGAATTCTAAGATCAGACCCTAAGCCATTGTTTGCCTATGCAGTAGCTAAATCTCTAGGAAGGGCATAGTTACTAAGATGCAAAGCCATAGCCCCACATCTTTAACACCTAGAGCTTATGTAGCTGTTAAAAGCTCTTAAGGCAGGAACTTTAACCGCCTATTGTGTTCCATATACCAATCTACACAAGGCATGAACACCTTCAGTACACCTTCAGTACACATAGCGGACTCTAACGAGGTTTATGTAGAATGAGCGTGCACCCCGAATCTGGTCTATTTCTTACTCGCCCTTTCCGTTTGACCTCTGACTTTCGATTAGCAGGTCAATTAGCACTTTAAAGGATCCATCCTGCACAATTTTCTCTTCTTCTTTGGTCTGTTTAACTTAAGTTGCTTTGCCTTAACAAAAGTAAGCACCACCAGATTGGTGCCCAGTCGTAAGTCTCCTGAACTATACGGCCAGCTGGCTCGCGTTTGGGGCTGATTTACACATTTCAATTTTGCATTTTCGATTCACCATTCTTTTACCATAAGAAACTGCACAGTGTGTTTTAAACCAAGATATTTTTTTTAAAAACGTATTATTGTTAATATAATACTGCATTGTTAATCACAAGAATTAGCACATTCTACATGTATCGTATTCTGCCCATGGGGCTATTAGCAAAGATTACATTGCGGTATGCGTAGTGTACCAGGGTTTACACACCCAAGCACCATTTGTGTGCAGTAGTATTAATTACAATCCAAATGCAGTAATTACAGTGGGAAGAATCATACAGTATGAGGAAAATAAACCTATAGCATTACACAGCAGTGACTGGTGACGGAATTTGCTCTAAATATCATGGTTACCAAACATTTTAATCGTTCATTTCGCAGGACCGGGTATCTGCCTATCATTCAAGGGTTACTTGATCAGAGGAGGGGGGCCTCACTGCTCAGCGATATCGGACTTCTCTGCGCACGAGTGCCCGGGTTATCCCCCGTCTCAGTATGTGGCAAAGAGGTGTTTTGTTGCATTCTATGTGTGTTATCTGAGTCAGGTTCTAGTTGAGAGTCCGGCCTTCGCAGCCCTTCCAACATGTTTCCTCAGTACTCAAGGTCTCGTTCTGCATTCTCGTCTCTACGTACTGTTTTCAGACGGCTTTCTTCCACTACACTACACTCCCACCTGTCTGACAACGTTGTATCTAGCTTTGGGGGGAGGGTTTGACTCCAATGTATCGCAATGTGCCGTTTTGCCAGTACTAGGCCTAGGAGCATGAATTTGTGTCTTGTGCGTGTTCTCTTTTTTTGTATCGGGAGTACCCCCAGTAGGCAGTGTTGTAGCCTAACCGCTGTGACATCACGGAGTATCCGGATGACCTGATGCCAATACCTTTGTAGTCAGATGCATGTCCATGTCATGTGCAGAAAAGTTGCAGGGTCTGCGCCACACCAGGAGCAGTGGAAAGGGAGTTCTGGGTTAAAACGAGCTAGTCTCTGAGGTGTCAAATAGGTGCGATGTAGGTAGTGTTGCGTTGCTAGCCACCTCCCGCACCTGTGCAAATGCCCTTTTTCACTCTCCTTCTGTAAGGGGGACTGTTAGGTCTTCAGACCACCTGTCTTTTATCAGGGACATCTCAATTTTGCGTTCTTCTTTAAGGGCCTTGTAGATGCGGAAGATTAGTGCTCTAGTGGACCCCGGGTTGATCAGCAGCGCCAGTGTGTGCGACTCTGACGGCTCATCTGGAAAGGAGGGCCACATTCCATGGACTTTATGGGATATTTTAGTGTATTGTAGGAAGTGCCCTTCAGGTATTTGGTACCATTCCATCGCTTTCTCATATGTCAGGCAGGTCCCATTAGTGAATAGATCTCCCGGCCATCGAGCATCCACCTTCGTGCCATTTGGAGATATCCATAACTGATTGGATTTGGCAGAACCCCTGCAACCATTGTAAGGGAAGTGAGTGTGTATAAGGTGCCTTGCGGATAACCCGGGAGACCGCCTGTTCCCAGATTGCCGCTACGATTATAAATGGGCATGTGTTGGGGACCCAGCACCCATCATCAGGTACTTCGGCAGGTCCGAACCTTTATTACGGCCTGCTAGTAATGCTTTCTATATGTTGTGCCCCTCCATGCACCACTGCACAACATATTGTAAAAGTCCAGCAAAGTAATACAGCCCAAAGTCTGGGAGGCCTAGCCCCCCTGAATCCGTGTCTTGCTTGAGTGCGTCCAGTTTCTCCTTACTTCAGCCTCCACCCCATACCAGCGAGACCAACAGCTTATTCAGGGTAGCGAACATAGAATTTGGGATAGGACAGAATGTATTCTGTAATGCATACAGGCACCTACGCAACATGACCATTCTGGCCAATGCAACTCCTCCCATGGTGGAGAGGGGAAGCTTGTTCCAGAACCGGATTGAC
Source organism: Calotriton arnoldi (assembly GCA_963921515.1). Classification (NCBI taxonomy): domain Eukaryota; kingdom Metazoa; phylum Chordata; class Amphibia; order Caudata; family Salamandridae; genus Calotriton; species Calotriton arnoldi. Next base: position 30,006 of record CAWUFW010024834.1, on the reverse strand, counting down.
TCCGTCAGATTGGCAATTACTGTCCCTATGTTTAGGGCTTATTGCTCTTCAGGCCGGTGTGTCACTTGCATGCCGAGATACCTAAAATGGTCCTTCGCCAGCTCACCTCTACTGGTGGGAGGTTCTGTACCTGCATCAGGGCAGCGATGACAGTCTTACGATAATTTATGCTGAGGCCTGATGACTGTCCGAATGAGTGAAGCACCCCTAATAGAGCTGGTATCGCCTCTTCCGGCTGCCGGATATAGAGTAATGCATCATCTGCATATAGGGATACCACATGAGTGTGGCCATCAATTGTGATTCTCCATCTATCCATATCTCTCCGTAACCAGATCGCCAATGGCTCTATTGCCAGGGCGAAGAGTAATGGGGAGAGAGGACACCCTTGCTGGGTGCCTCTTTCAATAATTACGTGCTCCGATATTTGGTCCCCTGTGCACACGTGAGCCTGTGGCCCCCGGTATAGCAGCTGCGCCCAAGTGATGAACTAGTCACCAAGTCCCATTTTTTTAAGAACCTTCCATAGATATTTCCACTGTAGGGTGTTAAATACTTTCTCAATGTTGAGGGCGACTATTGCCGCCCTATCGGCTCCACCAGTCAGTGAGTGCAGCACATGTGAGAGGCGGCGAATATTCATGTGCGTTTCCCTTCCAGGTATAAACCCGCACTGGTCTTCATGGACCAGGTGGGACACCACAAGGCTGAGGTGAGTGGGGAGAATCTTGGCCAGTGTTTTTGCGTCAACACCCAGCATTGATAGGGGCCTATATGATCCCGGATCTCGCAAGTCTCTACCTGGTTTTGGGAGCATAACTATGTGGGCATCTCTCATAGATTGTGGGAGGATTCCAGTTACCTTAGCTTCTTGCAGGGTCTCTAATAATCTAGGGAGTATTAAGTCACTGTATGTCTGGTAAAGTTCTACTGGTAGGCTGTCTGGGCTTGGGGCTTTGCATCTGGCCATACTCTGCACAGCCTTGCTTAATTCATCTAACTAAATCACTGCCACTAGGACCTGTGCCTGTTCTCCCGTAATTTGAGGGAGAGGTGTGTCCCTGAGGAAATCAAGGTTGGTGAGCTGTACGGTCTCTGGGGGTTCAAGGTATATTGCGGCTAGGTGATCGTGCAAGCAGCTGTTAATTCCTGTCTGTGTATTTATTTTGGTCCCATCCGGGTGTGTTAGCGTAAGGATCAGCGGAGTCTTCCCGATTTGGCACCTTCTTTATGTAAAAGCTGGCGATATTCCCGCCTGGTGAGACAGTCAAGTCTGTCCCTTATTTCACTCACCTGGCGGTGGGCCCGCAATAGGGATTCATTATGTGGTGCCGGCGGTTGCAGTCCATGTTGCAACCGGGACAGTTTGTCTTCCGCTTCTTTTAAGTCTCGTTCTAGCTTGCGTCTCGTCCCCCCAACTTTGGTGAGGCACTCCACTCGGATCACCACTGTAAGTGTGTCCCATTCTATTCCTCTGGAGTTGGCAGTGGACCAGTTCGAGTTAAAGAATCCAGCGATCGATGCTCCAAGTTCTGTTCTGAACATAGGGTCCCGAAGCACATTGGGACTTAGCGCCAAATGGGCAGCTTTGGCCTGGCACGATCTGGACCCCACTCGAGCAGGACTCGGGCATGGTCAGAAAGAAATCGTATAAGGATACAGGTCTGTATGGCAGCTGGTACGGCCTCGCCGGAGAGAAGAAATCTGTCTAATCTTCTGTAGACTTCTCATGCCGGTGTAAAGCAGGTGCATCCCTGTGACTCTGGGCGGGTCTCTCGCCAGATATCTACGCATAGCGGGTGACGCATCACTTCCTGCAGTGCAGAAGTCATGTTAGACTTGGTGTGCATTTTTCGGGGGATGCCTATCGATTCTGCCATCAATTATGCAGTTGAAGTCTTCCGCCCAGATGATGGGTATTGCCGCATATGTGATGAGGAGTTTTTCTAGTTCCAGGAAGAAGCCACCATCGTCTATGCTTTGCGTATATATGTTGACTAGGCATACCTCCATTCCATTTAGTGTGCCATGTATTATTATATATCTGGCCTCTATATCCGCTGTGTAATTATGCATCTGAAAGGGGACTTGGGGGCTACCCATACTAGTACCCTCTTGCATATGTGGAAAATGTGGAAGCGTATAGTTGCCCTCTCCATTTCTTGTGTAGTTTTTGGATTTTGGGATCTAACAAATGGGTCTCCTGCAGCATTGCTATTTGCGCCCCTTGTCTGTGCAGGTAAGTCTGTACTCGGTATTGCTTAGCGTACAAGTTAAGCCCCCTCACATTCCATGTTATTATCTTAAATTGTCCCATTTGACTGGCTATCTGCATCCGGCCTAGTCTTCCCCTCCCCCCGGGTAAACACTGTCCCAACAATTCGTGCATTCCCAATCCCTGTAACCCCCTGCGTTCCCTCGCCCCTTCCCAGATCCCAACCATTATACAATATCATTAGAACTACATTGACATCAGTATCATATATCTCAGAACACATAATATCCAATTGTTGTTATGGTCTGATTGTATACTGTCAACAACTGCAGCGTTGATCGACACTCCCAACTAACATACATACACTACACTCTCGGTCATCCAAAATCATAATTACAGCCAGAGTGAGTTTAAATACGTCAAGCCACACCGTGGATCACTCGGCACTCCACCTCATCCCTTGGGCTCCATGCATACCGCCATGCTCTCAACACTCATCCACCAATCAAATCATTCCACACACTTATACCACAGCTACGCAGACTAACACATTAAAGTCTGGGAAAGAGAAGATGATAGACTGAGTGAGATATAACACAGCAGAGAAGATAGAAAGTAGTGAAACAGGTGAAGTGGGGTGGAAGGTAGGTAGGAAGCGCATCTTCGCCCGTCATACATTAGCGTCCAGCACAGCTGTCACCTATATCAGCCCTTACATTAGCCCTTTGAAATCACCCAGCCATCGCCTCGGTCCCAATCGCATGACTCATGCTCTAACTATCATTGCATGCAGAGTCCCCACAGGGTTATACTTATGTTATCTGGATTGTAGTCAGTTCAATGTTCATTCAGTTGTGGCGTATCTTCCACCACATCGCCCGTGCTGACATCGGGACTGGACGCTGTGACCTCCACTAAGGCTCTCGCCGCCTCTCGGTCAGCCTGTTGTATGAGGAGATCTACTCGGGGTATCCTCTGGTCACATCCGCTGGATTCTGCAGGTTCCAAGTCCAGAGAGCCATCTTCGGGACCACCACTCGCTGATCTGAATGCGACGATTTTCTGGATCTTCCCCTCTTGCCAGTGGTTCTTTTCGTTGTTCCCGTGCCTGGCATATTCGATCTCTCCTTTGCTCTGTAGATTAACCTGGCTTCTCCTCGAACTTCCAGCCAATCCCACGCGGCCTCGGGTGTGGTTAAAAATGCGCTCGTTCATTATGCATCATCTAGTTTGGCAGGATATAGTAGAGCATATTGTAGGCACATCGCCCTGAGTTTCTGCCTCACCCCAGCGAAGGATGCCCTTTGTTGTTGTGTTAGACGCGTATAATCCAGGAAGATGCAGATGACCTGGTTCTCGTATGTGGGGTCACCTACTTGGCGGGCCGCTCCTAATATTCAGTCTCTGTCTTCATAGTTAAGCACTTTGGCAATGAGTGTTCTGGGAGGCGTGCCCGTGAGTGGCTTTGGCACGAGTGCTCGGTGAGCCTGTTTGCTCACGAAGAAGGTCGACAATTGTGCAGTGGGAAGGGCATCCCTGACCCATTGTTCCAAGCATAGTTCCGGGGTCCTGCCCTCAGTACCCTCTGGGAACCCTACAAATCTGAGGTTGCCTCTTCGCAACCGCCCTTCAGCGTCTTCAGCTCTGCGCTCCAGCGTGGCGGTTTTGGAAGCTAAGTCAGCGAGGGTTGTTTTCAGTGTGGAGACTTCTTTTTCCAGCTTGGTTACGTTCTGTCTGTTGCTAGGGATCTCACGGCCACTGTGCGGAGGTTGAATCTTAGTAACCCGATGTCTAGTGACATTGCGTCAATTTTGGCCTGGACCGCTGTGCTCAAGGTTTCCATGGCTGCGAGAACCTGAGCCCCCAAGGGTCCCGGCCGCGGTATTCCAAATTCTGACGTGGGGGCCTCAAGCAGGAGGTCCGGTTTTGATGAGCCCCCCTGTGCAGTATACTGATCCATTTTAGTCTGTTGCGACCCTCTTTGTGGCCTGTCTTTGCCCATATTTTGCTGTTGCAGGGTATCTCAATCAGAGGTATGAGGAGCGCTATGTGTCACCTAGATGGGTACCCCACTCCAGTGGGCCAAAGTACCTGCTCCTGATCTTAGAGCGTGCGATGGATCCGGGGGGTAGCTGGTCCCTGGGTGTAGGAAAGGGTTAGGACAGGTCTTGTGCCTACAATAAAGCATACAGTGTGGGCTTCCGGCATGTTGATCAAGTTATGCCATCTCAGAACTCTTCCATGCACCCGTGTATGGAGTTGGTCTGCCCGGCTGGGTCAAGTAATTTACTGCAGTTATTTATGTACTGTGAGGTCCCGCTGAGTTAAGATTGCTCTATTGGGGGGCAGTGGGTCACTCACCGTATATGCCACCTCATAGTGAGGTCAATAGTCCAGGTGACCTCAGCCTGTTAGTGCATGTGCCACAGGGGCCCCATCAGTCGTATATTCCAGCCTCTGACTGGGCCGAGACCCGGTAGATTCAGTATTGGGGGATCTGATCACCCATGTGGCCTCCCCGGCTTTCTCTGTGGCTCCCCGGGAACCTCCTGCCAAGTTTCTCTGTGGTGTGGGCTTCACTCCTGCTGTCGTTATCCTCGTGCCTGTGCAGCTGTGCCTACCTGGCTCACCCACTCCGGACATCTGTGCCTGGTTCACCCTGGTAGGCCTTGGCACCCCCCGCAGTCCCGCCGCCATGTTAAATGTCTGCGGATGGTAATGACAGTGCAAGCGGGCACTCAACAGCCCCCGAGGCAGTCCTCTGCTTCTCCCGTGCAGTAGGCTGCAAGTCAGGTAGCGGCCCTCCTGTGCATGCAGGCCACCTCTCTGGACCATCAGCATAGTCCGCTTCCCGTGTGATGCGCGGTTATCGCCACATCCGCAGCTCTGTTCCTGTTTGGCCCCCTACATCTGCAGGCCCCTCAACCCCATCAGGGGGGGAGAAAAAGTCATACTGTTTGAAGGTTTATCTTGATCCTAACTGCCAGGAGGCTCTTGTGTCTGTTGACGGTCTCTCTGCACAGCAGGCCGCTCGCACTATCCCCCAGCCAGGCCTCGATGCCGGTCTCCGCTCCGGATTTCAGGGCGCACTTGGGGGCCTGGCCTCATGATTCTCGCGCAGAAGCCCGCGTCCGAAGTGCCCTCGTGGGCCCTGATGCCAGGTCCTGCCGACGGCTCCGTCTCTGTGCCTGTGGAGCTGAGGCAGGCAGCTGCAGGAGGGACACTGGCCCCCGGTGACCCCCAGAGGCTCCGATGCTCTCAGGCAGCGGGTGTCCGGCACTAGCAGCCACCCCGGCATGCAAGCGGATCATCCGATCAGGCTCAGTCCTGCAGTTCTATTTGGTGCAGGGCATGAATGCCCCGGCACCCGCTAGGTTTTGTCTGTTCAGCCTCTCTCACACCCCTGGTCCCTCTGTCTCACCAGGGGGGGTAGGGCTGTCTCGGGCAACGGCTTGACTCACCTGCACCGCAGCAGTTCCCTGCTCCGGCCAACGATTCCGATGTGCAGGGGCGCACCCTCCGCGTCCCCACGCAAGGCCCCGATGCAGGCCGCCGCTCCAGTGTCAGACCACACCCACGGGCGCGGTCTCTTGGGTCTCCTCTCCCGGGCACCACCGGCCACTCTTCAGTGTTTTCGCGCCAATCCAGGCCACTTATGTGTTGTAGGCTCGGAGATACCACTCTGGCATGTGGCAGCTGGGCTGGCAGGACAATTTTCAAGGATTATTTAACGGGCGGGACTCGGAGCTTCTTAGGTTGCGACTGCTCTGGCCGCCATCTTGGCCACGCCTCCCAAAACCAAGGTATTTTATAGAATATGCTTGCTGCAGTCCGCAACCCTCAATGATGCTACTTTTCGTTAATTATCGCTTTAAGTCTGTAAATATTTCTATATCCCCTGCATGATGCAGAGCGATAAATGCATACAATTGCATGGTGTGCTGCCACCACATGCTCAGCCATCTTGCCCAAGATTTGAGATCAACTTTGAACTTTGTATTTTGCACTTTACACTCTGCACATTACACTGCCCTCTGTACAATCTTTCAAGCAAAATGTTTAGAGACAAAAAGCAGAAATGTGTTTGATGTGTTATCATTTGCCCAGCTAATCTGTCCTGGCTCAAGACCATTACGACGACCTTGCATTCGATATCGGTGCTTGCACTCTTTACCAAGGCTTGCTTATTTCAAATTGCCTCTGTTCCTGCCAATTGCAAGGTGATGCACAGTGCACCTTAAATCATGACATACTACAGATTAGCTTTATGGCTGATTGCTTCTTAAAATGATGTCTTGTCTGATAATTCTCTTGTAACAAATGTATCTGCCAGGTTGTACAAGTTTGTCTATGTATCGTTTTAAGGAATTTTAACGTATTTTAAGACGTTTCAAATCTTACAGCTTTTGGAAACTTTTATGGCGTTGTCACCGAAATAAAGTTTGACATTGAATTGAAAGACATAATAAGAAGAAATAATCAGAGGATGTTTAGATCCTGAGCATGTGAATCAGTACCAAGAGAAAGAGCTGATATATTTGAGCAAAGAAATTACTAGACGTGCAGCAACTACTCATGATAAATTAACTGAATTATCCAAAAAACACAAAGTCGATACTTCAAAAAGTGTTCTATCTCAGAGAAGTTTCAAGGTTCAAAAAGTGTTCTATCTCAGAGAAGTTTCAAGGTACAATTGGATGATGAAGCTATTAAGACAATGCATTCTTCAGGAATGCGATTACACATTACTGAATTAGTGAAACATGTTCGTAGATGGAGAGAATTTGATAAATTAGAGAGCAAATGGGCAAAGAAGGATGAAAAGAAAAATAAACAATTAGAGGCAGTAGAAGAGAATAAGCCACAGATAGATGAAGGAGAAGTTTCAGCTTATTCTTTGAGAGAAATACCAGGTGGGAGAGGAGATTTTACAGCATTTATGTATAATTTGCCAAAGTTGAGAGATAAGCCTGTACAGTTGTACACTCAAGTTGACAGGTTTGTTAAAATTTCTTAAGTGCTTTGGATGTATTTGAGTACGTTCTTTGATATTGTAGTGGCAAGTGATTTGTGGGCCGAATGTAAAATTGCTGTACAATGGCGGTGTACATAACCAACGAGAGATGCCTGCACTAATGCTCATTCTCATGTGGTTATGGAAAAATACGATGCAGTGATAACATTCCTGAAAGGCAAGGTTCCTGCAAAAGATATTGATTCAGTATAGATTAACAGAACCTCAGCAGAGCCAAAGAAACCAAAACATGATTACTATGAGAGAGTGCTTCAGGTGGATGGGAATATCCCGAACCGAGTGATATGGCATTTTTTGTCTCTCAGTTTGTTCTTGGGTTTAGACCAGAAATCAGTATGCACATACAACCGAGTGTGATTTGTTGGCAGACAAAATTGTTGGATGAGTCCTGAGGCATGCAAAGTATTGCAGTGACGAACAAGAGATGAAACAGAAAAAGTTTAAGGAGAAAATTATGTTAGCCCACACGAAGTTTGCTCAGAAAGGGTTTTAGAATCAGCCGTATGCAGGAAATCAGGGTGGAGCACAAGATGTTGAATGCAGACTCAAGGTGTTCAAGGAGAATTTGGTGTTTCACAGGGTAGAGGTGTTCTGATTGATCCAAATTCTGGTGTAGATGTTTCAAAGCTGAAGAAAATGACCCCTTATCACTTCTGTAATAAGACTGGGCACTGGAAGAGGAGTGTAGACTTAATACAGACAGAATGAGTGGTAATGGTCAAATGCAAGGAGGAAATCAGATGCAGATGCAGAATTAACTAGTTCAGCAAATGCAAGAGCCAATGCAGAGACTGGTTCCAATGATGGAGGTTCCACATGCCTCAATGGCACACAGAATATGGGAAATCCTAGATTTAATACGAATCAGATGCCCAAGGCAAATTCAAACCCACTTCAGAACCAGAATCAGAATCCATTTCAACAGTTCCCAATGCCAGAGAACAACATTTTCTGCTCTGACAATTCTCAATGACAGGGCCTGAGGGGGAAGGAAGATCTTGTGCTTGGCGCAGTTTTACAGGTAGACCAGAGTGGACCATTTGTAGAAGGAGAAGTTAATGGCCACCAAATGTCATTTTTGATTGACACAGGTGCTACCCGTTCCACTGGTAGAACAGTGAAAGCCCCAACCTACCTCTCTAGGGAAAGAAGATCCAAGTTGTAGGTGTTTCAGATAAAGAGATAACAAACCCAGTTTCAGAAAAGGTCCTGGTAAAAATTGGTTCATTTGAAGAAAATCATCAATTCATGGTGTGTGATTCTAGTCCAGTAAACCTGCAAGTTAAATTGTACTCTTTACTGTACGCCGAATGGTGTTGAGTTCCAGACTCACGATGAAGTTGTTAAATGTAAAATGTCCCACCAAGAGACAGCTGTAGGAATGTATTCAGAAAGGACAGTTGAACGCTTACCTTCTGATTTAAAAGGAACCCAGAAGTATGGGACTTTACAGGGAGAGATATAGGACTGGTTAAAGGTGTAGACCCTGCCCAAGTCACAGTGAAAGCAAATGCTGTCAAATGGAAGCAGAATTTACGCTCGATGAAGTAGTGACTGCTCTATGCTCTCTATCTTCTGGGAAGGCCTCAGGCCAGGATAAAATCCCAATCAAACTATATAAGATACTTCAACATGATTTGGCCCCACTATTGCATGATCTTTTTTTAGATGTACAGTACTGTGGAATTCCACCTACTTCTTGGCAGGGAATAGACATAGTAATTTTCCCTAAGAAGGGGAAACCACCAGAGCTGCCAGCTTCGTATCGCCCTATCTCTCTGATAAATTCTGACGCCAAAATTTATTCCAAAGCTTTAGCTAACCGGTTGCAGAGGGTCATAGCCAAATTAGTCCCATCATGGCAACATGGCTTTATACCAGGCAGGGGAACCACAGACCATGTGAGACGGCTGATCTCGCTATTGGATATAGCAGAGATAACAGGAGACGAAATGGCTGTGATCCTCTTGGACGCTTAGAAATCTTTTGACCGCATGGCATGGCAATATCTCTGGGAAACCTTAGCAGAGAGAGGGTTTGGCCCACAAGTAATTACAGCTATTCAGGCGATGTATTACAGACCCTATGCAAGGCTGCAGGTGATGGGGAACACATCGGGGAGAATGGAGGTGGCCAGGGAGACAAGACAGGGATGCCCGTGCTCCCCAATTCTCTTCGCCATATATTTAGACCCCTTTATCAATCAGATACTTCTGAACCCCGCGATCAAACCTATAACAACTAATGGGTATGAGACCAAGGTTTTGGTCTATGCGGATGATATCGCTATTATAACATCTGAGCCAGAGACGGCAATTAAAGAAATTGAGAATATGGCGGAGGATTTCGGGAGCAGGTCAGGATACCTGTTGAACAAGGGGAAGACACAGATAATTAGTTCACTGCAATGTACTATACAAGACCAGCGCCAGACTGAGTCGGCAATGTACCTGGGGGTCAGGATAAGCTCCAACATGGATGCGATATGGCATAGCAACCTTGACCCAGTGATGGACGATATAGGCACAGAGTTGAGGCGTTTGGATAAAGTGCATTTAATAATAGTAGGCAGGGTTAATGTACTGAAAATGAAAATCTTTCCTAGAGTGTTATATTTGTTCCGCTCCATCCCCTTAGAATTGACTGATACTGTAATACAGAAAATGAATACAATGTTTTCAAACTTTATATGGCATTACCAAAAAACTAGACTGGCCTTGAAAACGCTAACACTCCCGCATGATAGGGGAGGGTGGGCCGCTCCCAATTTGTTGTTCTATTACTGGGCAGCTGCCCTGCAGCAGATGGGCACCCTGTTGATGACAGGCAGATCAAAGAGTGAGGATGATCTACCTTCCATTTATCACCTAGCTGTTGGCGAAGAGGCGACGGGGCTTTTTCTCAGGCAGCTGGAGCCCAGTTATTATAAAAAAAAACGCAATTTAAATGTTTAAAGGCAGCCCGGAAGATCTGGAGTAAAGTCAGCAGAATACTGAAAATTCCAAAATATAATGGATATACGCCTTTATGGCGCTCCTCATTCCCTCCAGAGGAGATCTATGATGGCATGGGTAGATGGTGGGAGCAGGCTGGAATAGAAAGTATAGTGAGCCTATATAATAATAATTCAGAGATCATCCCCTTTTCAGAACTAGTCCAAAACTTGGGGATAGATAACAGGATGCAATTGAAATACATCCAGATCAGGGGCTGCTTAAAAAATCTGCCTAGAGGGTCTTTCAATCTTGGGGCAATACCACTATTGGATACGGTATATCGAGGGGATGGGAGGATTAGGGACGATTATAAGATATTAATGGAAACCCTCCCCGACGATCTGGAGAAAACGGAGGCGAAATGGGCAGAAAAAACGGAGAATGAGGAGATTGATCTAGACATGTCAATAGACTTGGGGAATAAAATGTTTCTATCTGCAAACTTAAAGGCTCAACATTATAAGACCCTGTTTAATCTGTATTATATCCCCGCGAAACTCTATGAGTGTGGGAAACGGGAAAATTATAAATGCCCAAGGTGCCAAAATGGCCCTGCGGATAGCATACACATGTTCTATGCATGTAGTAAACTGGCGTCCCTAAAAACTGGTAGAGAACATTTTTGGGAACGAGCAATTAATAGGGTGATTACCATCAGTCCAGCGCTGATGTTACTTGGCTATGATAGCCGAGCTGGTCTACCAACATCACAAAGGGATTTTGTATTTATCACAATAGCCGTAACTAGGTTACTGATAGCTACGGCATGGAAAGATGTTGAACCCCCCACGTACTCAGCATGGCTTCATTGCTTGCTAAGCATCCATATCCAGGAAACGGCATTATATAAGAACAAGGGCCTGCGGGGTAGGGAAAAAGGTCGTAAGATCTGGGCATCCATGACCATGTGGCTTAGCAAAAATATAGGATGAAGAGGCCGACATAAATATAGCCTGCTGTAATATAATGAGAAAAATCTGCTCTCCTCAGAGGATTGATGAAATCTTTGATGAAATTATTGAAACTATTTTGTTTTTTCTACCACTGTACCGTTCATGAAATTGGTCAGCCTGAGAAGTATGCATCTTTTTTTTTTCTTTTCTCCTGCTTGCTATAGGTAAAGCTGTAGTCTGTTTTCGATGAAATTACTGATGAAAGTATTGTAATTGTAATGTATTTATACTTTTGTACCTTCTGGCTAAAATAAATAAAATAAAATAAAAAAGCAAATGCTGTGTATCCGAGAACACCACCATATAATTTGACTCCAGAAACAGTTGCAGAAATAACGCCTGTGATTCAAGACATCTTGAGAAAAGGGATTTTAAAAGAAATTGTTAGAAGCCCTTGCAACTCTCCGATCATGGGTTTACAGAAACCTAACGGGAAATATTGGATTGTGCAAGACCTTCAAAAGATTAACCACATTGTTGTTCCATGTTTTTCTTTGGTATTGAATCCAGCCCATGCACACAAAGGGGGACAGGGAGCTAATGAAAAAAAGGTCCACTACCCGTGCTCCCAAGATAATATGTGTAAATTACTGGATGGTCACTGTTCCTAATTGAGGAGGCCGGCCTAGTCGGCGGCTCAAGGTATAGGTAAAGAGGTGCTTAACTACATAAGTGGTGGAAGGTTGGATACAAAAAGGGAATTCCTCCTAATTGGAGCGTTGACCTCACAAACCCTTACGGGTGTTGTGCTTCATCATTGGGTGTTTTGCTCCTTGTGGGGGTGGCGCTGCAGTCCACCACGGGCCCCGTGAGAGGACTCTTTGTCGGAGTTCTTTTTTGAGGAACGACGGAGTGGTGAGTGAGGGTGTGTGGGGATCGCGGGTTTTTAAAACACTGCGCTGGTACCTTCCAGACTATTTATTCTTGGGTCCGTACGGTGGCATTAAAAACAGGTGAAAAAGAACACACCTCCCTATTGTCAATGAAGAGGGAGTGTGCCTTTTTATGTTTCTTAGTGAGAAAAAAGATAATGAGTGGTGGGTTTTTGATCTAGTTTTTAGGTTGACATGTTTCACGCCTGAATGGTCCCTAGTGGATGTCTGTGGCGTTACAATCCGGTTACTCATAGTGCTAACGTACATATGAACTGCAGAGGTGACGGGGTGTTGCTGAGGGATATTCCTAGTGGTATTAACCACTTGCGTTGTGTAGATCAGAGACTACAATCACTCATCTGTCCAACTTGCAGGAGCGCTAGGATTGAGAGCTATGTCCCCAACAGATTGGTTCAGTGTGGCCACATGTCACTATAGTAAGGGCTCCCTAACTGATCACGTGTAGTTGCTAGTGCCCTAGTTAGGTCATCTAGAGCATTGATATTGAGCATTAAGGACTAGAGAGGAATCAGTTGATGAATTCAGCCCAGGGTATGTCGTCATTGAGTCCCTGAGTTTTGGATCGTAGGCGGAATACCCAGCGCTGTTCTTGTGTGAAGAGAGTTCTTGTTGGCCAGTGGGGGTTGGAGTCAATGATGGTCCAACGTAAACTATCTGGTGTGGGATGGTTTTCAAGGAAATGTGTGCACATCTTAGTGTTGTTTTTTCTACAGCGTATCGTGCTGCGGTGCTCGCTGATCCGTATCTTTACGGGTCTTGTCGTCATCCCCACATAGGGGCTGATTCCGATCTCGGCCGGTAGTGCTCTGAATCGGATTCAGATTCACCGGATCCGATTCGGAGCCCTGTTTCCCGACCGAATCGTACGCGGGTCCGGCCGAGCGAGTACGATGCAAGCAACCGCGAAATCGCCGACCGACTCGAACGCGGCTTGAACACGCTCCGACCGACTCGCATGGACACGACTCGCACCGCGCTATGGAGACGTTTCCCGGCCGGGTAAGTACGATGCGCGCCGCGAGCAGTCCGACCGACTCGCGCCGTCCGGCTCAAAAAAGCTGTCGGAGCCGGACTTTGGGGGTACGCGTCGGACCCCCCTGTACGCGTAGGTGCGCGAGTCGCACAGTCCCCCCTACCTGTGCATGTACGCCGCGATGCGCATGGACGCGTACACGCTGTAGGGGGCGCCCTTGTCCGCCTCGCACCCATTGAGTCAATGGGAGCCCGCGTACGCGTTGTACGACAGGCTCCCATTGACTTCAATGGGAGTCCGACCGACTCGAGTCCGATAGCATGCGTGCGCATCGTACTCGTCCGGTCGGACTGCTAGGGTCCGATTCGGTCGGAATTTCTCCGCGTCCGGCTCGGTCGGGGAGATTTCCGGCCGGAATCGGAATCGGCCCTTTAGCGTAGGTGGCAGGGGCATGTAATCAGGTAGACACAATTCCTAGTGTTACAATTAGTGTGTCGTTTTTGTTGCCAGGGTCTCTGCAACCCCAGGTCTATGTTTTTCGTTGTGGTGGTCAGGGGACAGACCGAGCATGACCCACAGGGGAAATGTCCCTCAACTGGAGGGAAAGCCAATAGTGTAGGTTGCCTATTGCATGGGGTCCGGGGGCGAGTATGTACAAGGAGGTCCTTTAGGTTACGTGTGCGTTTGTATGCAAACTGTGGGGTTGGACCAGGAGTAAAGTTGCCTGTGTTAAGGATCCCCCAGTGTTTCTTAATGACTTTTTGTATTTTGTTGGATGAGGGGGTAAAAGTTGTAACGCATGTCAATGTGTCATTCGGGATTCTCTCTCTACTTTCTAGTAAACTCTCCATGTGATTGTTTTTGGCTTGTTTGTATGCTTTGTGTATCACCTTGTGTGGGTAGTGGCAATCCTCTAAGTTGGATCTCAGGAAGGAAGCCTGCCTCTTGTATTCATTAGTGGTGTTACAGTTCCGACGTAAGCGGGGAAACTGGCCTACGGGTAAATTGTCCCTAAGGGATTTTGGGTAGTGGCCTTCGTAAAGTAGCAGGCTGTTCCTGTCAGTTGGTTTTTTATAGTTTGTGGTGAACAGTTGACCCTCTTGGATAGAGATGTATAGGTCGAGGAATGGTATGGAGCTTTGTGATATGGTATTGGTGAATTTTAAATACGGGTCCATTGTATTGACCCAATTGCAGAATGAAGCGCAAGTCTCGGAGTCACCATTCCAAAACAGCACAATGTCGTCAATATAACAACGCCACAGTAATATATTGCTGTGAAAGGGGTTGCTCTTGTGTTCAATGAATTTGTTTTCAAAAGCCGCCATGTAGATGCAGGCTAAACTTGGGGTGAAAGTGCTGCCTATACAAGTGCCTTGTATCTGGTGATAGAGTTGGTCTTGGAATTCGAAGAAATTTTCTTTGAGTGCGAGGGATGCACATTCGACAATGAATGTGATGGGGGTTTTGAAAGGCCAAGGGTCTTCCTGGTGGAGGATGTCCTCAAGGGCTCCAAGGGTGGCATCCTGGGGGATGTTGGTATATAATGCCTCGACATCCAATGTCACCAGGAGGTCTATCTTCTCAGGTGACGGGAAGGGTTGTATTAAATTCAGAACATCAGTGGTGTCTCTTAAGTATGTAGGGGTCTTCATAACGATAGGTTGCAGGAAAAAGTCACAGAATTCACTGAGAGGTTCCAGAAGAGACTCAATCCCCGATACGATAGGACGTCCGGGTGGAGGGTTGACACCCTTGTGAATTTTGGGGATGGTGTAGAAGTATGGTGTCCTGGGTTGTTCATTGTTAAGGAAACCAGCCTCTTGTTTTGTAATCCATCAACAAGAGGCTGGTTTCCTCAACAATGAACAACCCAGGACACCATACTTCTACACCCTCCCCAAAATTCACAAGGGTGTCCATCCTCCACTGAAGGAAGTCACTCGGGTCACTCGCGACCACCTCTGTGCCTTCTACGAAATGAAGAGTCGGTCAGACAGTAGAGAATACAAACCAATAACAGTTTATTCAAAGTTCGCTCAGAGCGGAGCCCAGTCTGCCCAGTCGCTAAGAGTGCTGCAGAGAGAGTCTGAATTCAACAAGCATAACGATACATTATGTACATTTCGGAATCAATGAAAACACGCCCACCATGGAATTTTCCAGAGAGACGCAGCTGGACAGTAAATTACAAAGGAGTAAGTTTCGGTTCTGAAGCCGGGCACACATTATCTATAAGTCAAAGCCATTCTGCCTGTGCCCGCCACTAGACAAGTGGGAGAAGTCTTACAGCTAAGGAAAGGTATGCGCTAATAAGAACAGTGCATTCGTTAGTGTAGCAAAACTCAGTTCCAAAGAAACATAACCTAGAGAAGGCCATTTCCGGGAAATGGCAGAGAATTAGTTTCGATCATAATACAAAATGGCGCCGGCACACAAAATGGCGCCGCGAATGCTAACTTACGTGAAAATAGTACAAAAGCATAATTTTTATTCTAACAGACCCCCCTTTTAGCATGAGCTAAGCAAACATATCAGGATAACAAAAGGGAAAAAGACATATTATTCAATAAAACATAATTATTTGATTTTTAGGAACATTCCATGTCTTCAGCTTCAGGGAGAGAAACAGTAAGGAGGGAAGAAGTCTCAAAAATACCCTCGTCTATGGGGGGCTCTATATGCCTTACATCCTCACGTGCATGTAATATTATCATAGTATTGTTTCCGCCTCACTGTTTACCGTTGGAAATGTTAATTGTACTTGATGTTTACTTGAGCAAAGTTAATCAAAAGATTTATATTAAAAAAATACCCTTGTCTTTCCGCATAACATCGTTCACCCCCTTTTGAATCATAATTGTTGCGTTTGTATCATGAATTGATATTCTCTTAGGGGCGAGAAGGGTGGTGCAGTAAGAGCAGCATAAGGGGAGACACTGCACCAAAACACAACAAGCTATCAGAATCACAATGAAGTAGATCACCCTCTCAAGGATCCAACTGAATCCACCAAAGAGGGACCTACTCCAATTTCCGCTATCCATTCCTTTAACGTTCTCCAAGATATCTAAAATATGTTGGGTAATATTCTTTTCCATATTAGTGATCCTGACTACACACTGATCTCCTACTACTGCGCACACACCACCGCTCTTAGCTAGGATGAAATCAACAACATATCTGGTTTGCTCAGAATATATGCGCATACTTTCTAATTGGGTGGTGATGTCACGCAAAGCCGCTAGTGTGGAATTAGACAGTATCTGCAGCTTACATCCAAAGTATTCCCTGTCCCTTTCACCCCTGGCCATAGCGGAACCACCAAAGGTAATAATGGAGGAAAGAATATAACCAAAGGTGGTACCATTACTATAATTATTGACCTCCAAGTTTGTCACTCCATCACAAAATTCCTTGGTCAAAGTCCTCTTAACCCATCTTATATTCGGCTTACTATACTTGCAGGGTACACCAAGAGGAAGCACCATTCCTAAAACTCTGTACCATTATAAACATTCGAGTAAGTACCATTGGACAGAAAGTAAAATCCTGGGTGTGCATAAAGTGGACCTTGATAATCTACAGGAGCATATCTAGTGTTCATTCCTACTGTACTCGGATCCTTCTTTTTCACTAAGGACATTGTGGGCCCGTTTCACAAAAGTAATCTGAGACAAAATCCTAACTTTACGACTTTCGGTATTCACAAAAGGCATTTAGGAGTAGTAAAGTTAGGATTATGTCTTAAGTTTTGGTCTTAAGACAAAATCCTAACTTAAGTTAAACTTAAGTTAAACTTAAGTTTAACTTAGTTAGGATTTTGTCTTAAGACCAAAATTTAAGACAAACTTAAGACAAAATCCTAACTATAGAATGCATTTTTCAAGTCGATAACATAAAAGAATTTAGCAGTAGAAGGAATCATCGTCAAAAGAGTGGTAATGTCAGGAACCACCGGAAACTGAGGGACCACTATTTTATTAACTTTGCGCAAATCAATCACAAAACGATAAACATCTTCATGGTCATCAGAGGAACCTGAGGGCGCCCTTTTAAGAATTGGAAGAATAGGGCTATTGCAAATATTAGCAGTGGTCTCCTCAACTACTCCCCTCCTAATCAGATCCTGTATAATTTGCAATAAAGCGCTCTCTCCTGCCTGCGGTATTTTATACTGAGGGATACGAGGCAAAATAGCACCATCCTTAACCTGTATCGAAACCGGTGATATCTGCAACAATCCAACATCTGTGTCGCCTGTCGCCCACAGAGTGGGTGGCACATCTTTAAACTCAACAGGGAGGGGTGCGTCTTTGGACAAACACTGCTTAGCATGCGCTACATCTGGACCCATTGTCATATAGACACCTGCCGGAGAACAATAGATTGTGGCATGCAATTTTTTCAATAAGTCCAAACCCATCAAATTTTCACCACAACTAGATGTCAGCAGGAATGACGAATCCACAGTGAAAGGACCAATAGTCAATGCAAGTGGTTTTGAAATGGGGCTTACAACCTGCACACCAGAGAAACCAACCGACACATTATTATGGCCAGAGAGAGCCGGCCCAGGGACCATATTTCAAGCAACAGAACTTTTTGTCACACCTGTGTCCACCAAAAACTCATTAGTTGAACCTTGCAATTCTGCTGTCACATAAGGACCACGCTGGTCTACAGGTATCTGAACTGGTCCCCCACTCTGTCCCTGGCTGTCCTAGCTGTAAGACATTCCTGTCACTTCATCCACATCATAATCATCATGATAGTACTGTCCATCTCGAGGGTCATCAAAATAATTGTTATCAGAACGACCCTGAGGGGCTGCAGAACCCTGTGCCCCATCAGCCCCACCAGCTCCACGACCCCGACCATGAGAACCCCGTCCTCTAGGGGCTGCCACCTTCTGCAAAAGCACAGGACACTCACTACGCCAATGTCCCTCCTCCTTACAATACGCACACTGATTCGGACCCAAAGGCATAGTTGTTGGCTGCCTACTAGTGCGTGGAAGCTGTCAAGCAGGACCACCACGTCCTCTCCCATTCCCTCTAAAAGCTTGCTGTAACAACACCTTCGTCTTTAAATCCTTATGCCTCTTCTCTGTCCTCTCCTTTTCCTTATTATCCCTATGCTCGTAATATTGCGCCATATTCAAAATAACGGAAGGAGAAGAGGTAGACCAAGTACTTTCAGAAGCCTGCAATCGAGTCACTATTTCGGGAAGCAAATTAGAGACAAATCTATGAACAAACAACCGAACACCTCCCTCAATAGACAAATCCTACCCACTGTAATCTAAAAACGTACCTTCAAATCGAAGTGAAAAAATCAGACACACTCTCATCTTTATTCTGTCGACAAGCTGATAATTTATCCCAATCCACCTTTCTTGTCGGAATAAGAGAATGCATGTATGTAATAATGCGACCTGGCAAAGCAAGTATCTCTGCCCGAGGCTTATCACCTGGCTTTCTTTCCTGGCCCCACGCCTTAATTTGATCCTAAGTACCACCCAACTCCGGAACATGATCTTGAGTATGGACCTTCCTCCAAATATCAACCGGGACAAGAAGACCATAGAACATTTCAATGTCAGCAAGAGTCATTACCGTCGAAGAAGCAGCTTCAGTCAACTCTTTAAAATGCACAGTGGGGTTCTTTCTAGGGTCAGGCAAATGAGTTTTAAGGGATAAAACCTCACTCCTTTTCCATGGGGTATAAACCCATTGCTCTTGAAACCGGGCTGCCTGTACCGCTCGAGTCACATTACCTCACCCATCCGTTAACTCTGGTATCTCTGGGTGATATATAGGATGAACCTCTCTCATCGGAAACTGGGATACCGACCTGGAGCTTTTCTCATGCAATCGGCCCCTGTAAGCTATGATTGTCGTAACATTAGCAAAGACTTGTTCTGGCCCCAATTCACTAATATACACTCGGTCTCTAATATCATATAAAATTTGAGGCGCCTCCGCTCCAAAGTACTGTTGCCGAAGACCAATCAAAGTAGCTGACATGTGCTTAAGGGCATGTGCAGTATAAAAGGCTCAAAATCTCTCATAGTCGCCCAAACATCCTCTACACTATAAATCGGATTACGGGCCCAATGCGCGGCCTGATTAGCTATTACCTGTTTCTCGTCATCTCCCACATCAGACCTCACTAATGGTCCCATGCGCTCCTTGAACTTTGTCCAATCCTTATCCTCAAACCCACTCACCGGCGGCCCACTACTCACAAATGTCGGAGGATGAAAAACCACAGTAGGAGAGGCAACAGTAGTAACAGGCACTATCGTCGCTGGGGGTTGTGTCGCAGGGGAAAGAGTTGGCGAAAGGGATGCTGAAGCAATAGGTGCAGCAGGAGTACTAACAGTCACAGTTGCCACAGACGGAAAAGAAACAGAAGAAAGAGGAGGAGGAGCCCAAGCCACAGTGGACGCAGGAACAGAAACAATAGGCGCAACTGTAACAGGCGGCTGTGAGGGCACCGGAACAGTAGGATATATTCTCTGCATGGCATATGGGGGCGGGAGTCAGGCATCCAACAATTCTTCCATAAAGGTATCATCTTCCTCCTGAGCCACATATGATTTGTCAATATGTAATCGAAACCTTCTATCCTCACATTCAATACCCTTCTCCTGTTTATCCCTATCATATGCTACAGCCTTCTGAGTTAACGTCTGAATTCTCCCTTTCCGGGCCTCTTTCTCTGCTTTTATTCGTCTCCACTTAGCTGCTTTTTGCCACGTTCTGATGGAAGCAAACATAGACTGCCTACTTCTTTTCTTAAACAACTGTTCTTGTAAATACTCAATCTTCTGTTCATCGATAGTGCCCGTCAACGGCCACTGAAATTCGGCATTGTCCCTTGTATATTTGTGCCATAATGTACTAAACATAATAGGGCCAAGACCATGCTTCACATACATATCAAAATTTGGAGTGCCTTCTGGAGGCGCCGGCTGACTTTCTTCCAACCGAGCATCAATAGAGCAACAACGACAACACAAAGCAAATATTTTACTAAAGCTAGGCATTTTCAAAAGAGAACAGACTCTCTATTCTATGCCTAGCAAAACAATTTCAATAGTTTTTGTCCCAAAGATGGCCCTTAGACCATACCAAATACAAACCAAAATGGTACCATATCCACAAAAGAACCAAAACAAACTCACCTGATATATGCAGGTCAGAACAAATCTATTCTCCACTGCCGACTCTTCAGACCAAATGGTCAGATCCAAGGGTTTCGCCATTCAGGACTCCAGTCGGGATGACTACTGGGCGAGGCACCGTCCGTCCAGACAGAAAGGGCAGCTGCGAGTGTCAGAAACTCTTCGTGCAGGGATCCCTGATCCGTCCGTCTGACCTGACGATAGCCTCGACCTCCCCTCCGTCCACGGAAAGGGAAGGGCCACTCACCCGAAGGAGTCCCTGTTCGGGCGCCAACTGAAGAAAGTGGCGCGATTCGGGTCACTCGGGTCACTCACGACCACCTCTCTGCCTTCTACGAAATGAAGAGTCGGTCAGACAGTAGAGAATACAAACCAATAACAGTTTATTCAAAGTTCGCTCAGAGCGGAGCCCTGTCTGCCTAGTCGCTAAGAGTGCTGCAGAGAGAGTCTGAATTCAACAAGCATAACAATGCATTATGTACATTTTAGAATCAATGAAAACACGCCCACCATGGAATTTTCCAGAGAGACGCAGCTGGACAGTAAATTACAAAGGAGTAAGTTTTGGTTCTGAAGCCGGACACACATTATCTATAAGTCAAGGCCATTCTGCCTGTGCCCGCCACTAGACAAGTGGGAGAAGTCTTACAGCTAAGGAAAGGTATGCCCTAATAAGAACAGTGCATTCATTAGTGTAGCAAAACTCAGTTCCAAAGAAACATAACCTAGAGAAGGCCATTTCCGAGAAATGGCAGAGAATTAGTTTTGATCATAATACAAAATGGCGCCGGCACACAAAATGACGCTGCGAATGCTAACACGTGAAAATATTACAAAAGCATAATATTTATTCTAACACCACTGTATCGGATTGAGTCTCTTCTGGAACCTGTCAGTAAATTCTGTGAATTTTTACTGTGACCTATTGTTATGAAGACCCCTACATACTTAAGAGACACCACTGATGTTCTGAATTTGATACAAACCTTCCCGTCACCTGAGAAGATAGACCTCCTGGTGTCATTGGATGTAGAGGCATTATATACCAACATCCCCCAAGACGCCACCCTTGGAGCACTGGAAGACATCGTCCACCAGGAAAACCCTTGACCGTTCAAATCCCCCATCACATTCATTGTCGAATGTGCATCCCTAGCCCTCAAAGAAAATTTCTTCGAATTCCAAGACCAACTCTATCACCAGATGCAAGGCACTTGTATGGGCAGCACTTTCACCCCAAGTTTAGCCTGCATCTACATGGCGGCTTTCGAAAACAAATTCATTGAACACGAGAGCAACCCCTTTCACAGCAATATATTACTGTGGCGTTGTTATATTGAAGACATGCTGCTGGTTTGGAATGGTGACTCAGAGACTCACGCTTCATTCTGCAATTGGGTCAATACACTGGACCCGTATTTAAAATTCACCAATACCATATCACAAAGTTCCATACCATTCCTCGACCTATCCATCTCTATCCAAGAGGGTCAACTGTTCACCACAAACTATAAAAAAACGACTGACAGGAACAGCCTGCTACATTACGAAAGCCACTACCCCAAATGCCTTAGGGACAACTTACCCGTAGGCCAGTTTCCCCTCTTACGTCGGAACTGTAACACCACTAATGAATACGAGAGGCAGGCTTCCTTCCTGAGATCCAACTTAGAGGATCGCCACTACCCACACAAGGTGATACACAAAGCATACAAACGAGCCAAAAACAATCACATGGAGAGTTTACTAGAAAGTAGAGAGAGAATCCCGAATGACACATTGACGTGCGTTACAACTTTTACCCCCTCATCCAACAAAATACAAAAAGTCATTAAGAAACAATGGGGGATCATAACACAAGCAACTTTACTCCTGGTCCAACCCCGCAGTTTGCATACAAACGCACACGTAACCTAAAGGACCTCCTTGTACATACTCGCACCTGGACACCATGCAATAGGCAACCTACACTATGGGCTCTCCCTCCAGTTGAGGGACATTTCCCCTGTGGGTCATGCTCCATCTGTCCCCTGACCACCACAATGTAAAACATAGACCTGGGGTTGCAGAGACCCTGGCAACAAAAACGACACACTAATTGTAACACTAGGAATTGTGTCTACCTGATTACATGCCCCTGCCACCTACGCTATGTGGGGATGACGACAAGACCCGTAAAGATACGGATCAGCGAGCACCGCAGCATGATATGCTATAGAAATACCAACACTAAGATGTGCACACATTTCCTTGAAAACCATCACACACCAGATAGTTTATGTTGGACCATCATTAACTCCAACCCCCACTGGCCAACAAGAACTCTCTTCAAACAAGAACAGCGCTGGGTATTCCGCCTACGATCCAACACTCAGGGACTCAATGACAACATGCCCTGGGCTGAATTAATCAACTGATTCCTCTCTAGTCCTTAATGCTCAATATCTACGCTCCAGATGACCTAACTAGGGCATTAGCAGCTACACGTGATCAGTTAGGGAACCCTTACTATAGTGACGTGTGGCCACACTGAGAGCCAATCTGTTGGGAACATAGCTCTCAATCCTAGCGCTCCTGCAAGGTGGACAGATGAGTGATTGTAGTCTCTTATCTACACAACGCAAGTGATTAATACCACTAGGAATATCATTCAGCAACACCCCGTCACCTCTGCAGTTCATATGAACATTAGCACTATGAGTAACTGGATTGTAATTAGAACAGTGTCTACTCTTTTCCTCATCCTGTTTGTGTTAACATAATTTACCACTCAACCACAGTTCCCGTATATTGAACTGCGCATACTTGCAGCAACATATCGATGACATCGTTCTCAACCGAACTAGGATACAATTGAACCCATTTACTTTTTAAGTTTCATTTTGATTTACTTTGGGGTGACTCCAAACAACCCCAATAGAAGGCTCTGATTGCGCATTACAGGCCATTCTCTACTGTTCTGGCCTTTCAATCACTTTGCACATGACTACAACGACATTGCCATAACTATCTGATGGCACCACTACATCTCAACATAGCCGCCAAAGTTGAACCTCTAAAACTCCTGCAGCCTCATTAGGTTCCGCTGCCCACCGCTCTAGTGACTGACGCGTAGCGCAGCTCAACGTAATTGATGTGCAGGAGGGGTCCACGCCCCCTACCCGTCAATCACCTCATGTACAAATACCGGTACCTGACTACCGCTTAACCACCGGCGAAGAGACAGCAGCGGGCAGGTACCAGGACTGCACACCAGGAGGTCATTGTGAGTAACAAAACCCCCCGACCCTCCCCTTCCCCCCACCCCCACCCCAACCCCCGTCCACCCTGATAATCGGCTTGCGTAGCGAAGCTCCGGACAGAGAAGCTCTCGCAGCGACCCCTTAACTGTCGAGTCTGTTACCTGAATCTCCACTGTAGGTAACTTCTTGAGCCGCGTCTCACCGACCAAGGAGGCCACACTGAGTATTGACTGGGGTAGGGTTTTACTGTGTCTACTATTAACTTTTAAACTGTGATATTTCTATGTATGTTTTCTGTTGAGAGTGTGCTGACGCCCACGGACCCCCTAACTCCAAAGGGCCCGTTTACGTGTCACATATACTCAGTATCGGCTTGTGGAGGGAGTGCTGTGGGGCGGTGGGCGGGGCGGGGGAGGAGCAGGGTGGGGGGTAGTAAACTATGGCATACGGCCGAACAGAGGTAAGTAAACAAATAAATAAATAAAACGAATTTCATTGCGCGCGCTGCATTGCCAAATGCGATGCAGCGCGCGCAACGAAATTTGTTTTATTTATTTATTTGTTTACTTACTTCTGTTCGGCCGTATGCCGTAGTTTACTACCCCCCACCCTGCTCCTCCCCCGCCCCGCCCTACCGCCCCGCAGCACTCCCTCCACGAGCCGCTACTGCATATACTTACGGCTAAGTGCACTTTGAACTTTACTTAGTCACACAGAGTCTACCACAAGTACGAATTTTATGTACTAACGGGTAGAGATACCTATGCAGAATAAACTCGTTTAATTCACCACTCGTGACTTCACGAGTGTATAACCATTATGCCTATTTTATTTCTCTTCTTTCAGGTTGGATCCTCTCATTAAGGTGGTCACTAACAAGTGGGTGCAGAGTCGCCCAAGACCACAAGATACCTGAATCAGGGTAATTCTACAGGGTGTATTGTGTGTCTCTTTCTCAAACCCCTGTTTTATTTCATTTTTTTCACCATTTTATTCACCCATGGTCCTGACGAAATGCCATGGGATCCACTAGGGACCATTCAGGCGTGAAACACGTTGACCTAAAAACTAGACCAAAAACCCACCACTCACCATCTTTTTTCTCACTAAGAAACATAAAAAGGCACACTCTCTCTTCATTGACAATAGGGAGGTGTGTTCTTTTTCACCTGTTTTTAATGCCACCTTACGGACCCAAGAATAAATACTCTGGAAGGTACCAGTGCCGTGTTTTAAAAACCCACGATCCCCACACACCCACACTCACCACTGCGGCGTTCCTCAAAAAAGAACTCCAACAAAGAGCTCTTTCGCGGGGCCCGTAGGGGAATGCAGCGCCACCCCCACGAGGAGCAAAACGCCCAATGATGAAGCACAACACCCGTAAGGGTGTGTGAGGGCAACACTCCAATTTGGAGGAATTCCTTTCTGTATCCAACCTTCTACCACTTATGTAGTTAAGCACCGCTTTACCTATACCTTGAGCCGCTGACTAGGTCGGCCTTCTCAATTAGGAACAGTGACCCTCCAGAGATTTACACATTGAATCCAGCCACCATACACAATCCAAATTCCGTGCACTGCAGAATGGTTCACTGTCATGGACTTGTGTCAGGCTTTCTTTTCTGTTCCATTGCATGAGGACAGCGGGTTTTTGTTCTCTCTTGTGTTCAGAGAGAGAGTTTCGGCATGGTGTCAAGTTCGACAAGGGTACACAGAGAGCCCATCCATTTTTAACCAGATCTTGAAAAAGAACTTAGAATCACGCCAGATGCTTTACAGTTCAGTTCTCGTGCAGTATATTGATGATCAACTTGTGGCATCAGATGCACAAGAAGCTTGCAGACAGGAAACGATTGCACTATTAAATCACCTGGCTGAGAACAGACACAAGGGCATATTTACGAGCCTCGGTGCATTGCTCTTGCACCACCACGCAACTCAAAAAAGAGATTCATGAAGCCAAGCAAGGTCACCTTTCGGGGCCCTGAGTGGCTTAAAAAATCTTCTGTAAAGCAATGCAGCACAAATCGCTGCATTGCCTTACTCTGCACCAGGGAGGTGCTCCATGAGCCTTGCATGGGTGTTCCCATGCAACTCCAATGGTTTTTGATGCATTCCTAGATTTACCAGAACTGATAAACCTGGGAATGTGCCAAAAAGATACGCTTCCCCAGGTGAGGTGTAACAAGGGGAAACATCTTTATTTCTCCTCGTTACTCCCTCTTTCTGTGTGCTGCATCAAGGAGAAAGAGCAAGTGAGGAAGGAGTCCCTTCCCACACAAAAAACAATCCTGTCTGAATTGCAGGCACCCTTGCACCATGGTCTAAGAGTGCCTGGGTTGACGCTAGGCAGTCAAAACGGCACCAGGGACAGGAATGCATCGTATTCTTTTAAATATGGCACATTCCCACCATTTCCCTGTAACACAGCACAGCGTTGTGCTACTTTGCCATAAATATGGCCCAAAGTGTCTCCAGGTAAACTGCAATATTGTCAAAAAGAGGTCCAATACTTGGGACATATCATTGAAAAATGAGCAAGAAAGGTGTTAGAGAGAGTTGAGACTATCATTCAGATGAATCCACCCAGAACACAGAGAGAAGTCAGAATGTTTTTAGGAATGGTTGGATACTTTAGACAGTGGATACCAAACTTTTCGCTAGTGGCTAAGCCCTTGCTGAGGTTGACACACAAAGATGTGCCTGATCTGCTTTCATGAGATGAGTATTTAAAAGCTACCCTAGACCTGAGAGAAAGTCTGTCATACCTCAGCACAAGGAATGCCATGTAAGATGTTTACATTGTTTTGCAGTGAGAGGGAGGTCTGCACTCTCTCAGTGCTTACTCTGATGCATGGAAATTCATGAAGGCCTTCGGCTTATTTTTGGACTACCCTTGACCCTATAGCCGCAGGATTGCCCGACTGCCTTCAATCGATGGCTGCAGTCGGAGTCAGTATCAAAAGATGTGAGAAGATAGTGATGGGACATCCTTTAACTGTTATGGTCTCTCACACCATAGAGATATTGGTCACCAGAACAAAAACTGAGTGCTTGACAAATAGTTGACTCACAAAATAGAACAGCAGATTCTGGCTGCTGAAAATATTGTTTTAAAACACTGTCAGATTTTAAATCTGTCAACTCTGTTACATGTAAATGAGGATTTCAATTGAGATGAAGTTGAGCATGATTGTGTAGATGTCACAGATTTATGCACCAAGCCAAGCCCAGAAAAAAAAGATGAACCTTTGATTGAGTCTGATAATGTAATTTTTGTCAATGGCTCGTGTCTGAGAAACAATGAAGGTATCTTGAGAGCAGCTTACGCTGGCTGCACAATTCAAGAAGTTGTAGAAGCTTCATGGCTTCGAGGTGTTACCACAGCACACGTTGCAGAATTGATTGCCCTTACAAGAGCTTGCCGTCTAGCAGCCCAATTGAGAGTGGCTATATGTACAAGATAGTCAATATGGCTTTGGTGTTGTCCATGACTCTAGACAGTTATGGTCTCAAAGAGGTTTCATGACTTCTTTTGGCACACCCATCCGTAATGGGGAGCCTGTAAAAAAATGATCGAGGCACTGCAAAAGCCAACAGAGGTTTCAGTTGTTAAATGTTCCTCTCACAGGAGTGGCGATGGATATGTCACAGTAGGATTTACGTATGAAATTGCATGGTATTGTGCACTTGTGGCCTGCACATTTAACAGGGCTTACACAAATGAATCTGAAGAAAACACTGTTTCCTCGATGTTGCACGTAGCTGATACATGGGAAGATTTCAAAAGATTACAAGAAGATGTTTCAGAAGCAGAACAGAAGGGTTGGATCAGAGCAGCATGTGAGAAAAATGCAAATGACATTTGAATGTCAGCAGAGGGATAATCGGTGTTGCCAAACAGTTTATTG
Organism: Calotriton arnoldi; assembly: GCA_963921515.1. Lineage (NCBI taxonomy): Eukaryota > Metazoa > Chordata > Amphibia > Caudata > Salamandridae > Calotriton > Calotriton arnoldi. The sequence goes on along the minus strand of CAWUFW010024834.1, from coordinate 2,590 downwards.
TTTCCCATGACACAATACTTTCATGGTCCAACACTTCTTGGAAGAGATGCAATGGTGAGATTATTCAGGCAGAATTTGGTTTAATCCCAGATTTAGGATGCTTGCAGAAGAATTGTGCCATTGCTGTGTGACATGTCAACAGATGAATGTAGGGAAAAGAACACAAGTAACACTAAGTCACATGGGGAGATCAGGTGGTCTCTTCAACTGAATGCAAATGGACTTTATCGAGATGCCTGTTTGTAACATGTTGAGATACGTCCTGGTTATAGTGTGCATTTTCTCTCGATGGGTGGAAGCCTACCCAGCATGAAGAAATGACAGTCTTACTGTAGCTAAACTGCTGTTGCGTGACTTGATACCTAGGTATGGATTAATGGTTTCTCTGGAGTCAGATTGTGGGACTCATTTCAATGATGAGCTCCTAAGAACGATTTTTGCAGCATTACAGAGCAGAATTTAAACTGTAATTATCGCCTCTGGAATTGTTGAACAGCTCACTTGAACCATAAAGTCCTGATTGGAAAAAGTCTGTGCTTCTTCATCACTGAAGTGGCCACTGAAGTGGCCAGATGTTTGCCTTTGGTGCTGATGAGTCTCTGAAGTATTCCCGACAGGAAGGCAGGTTTATCTCCACATGAGATCTTGATGGGGCATGCAATGAGACTGCCTGCTGTACCTGGAAATGCACTTTTGAACTTCACAGATGACATGATACTCAATTACTGCAAAGGATTGGCGAATATGGTGCATTCTGTCTCTCACCAGGTTGAAGCTGCCATTCTAAACTCACATCAAGAACAGTGCCACAACCTCAGTCTGGGTGACTGTGTGTTAGTCAAGAGCACGTTGAAAGTCTTGTTTGGAACCCAGATGGAAAGGCCCCTACTAGGTGATTCTCATCATGAACACTGCTGTTAAGTGCGCTGGAGTACCAAACTGGGTGCATGCTTCGCACACTCAGAGAGTAAGCAGTACATACGAAGAGATTGTATTATATGAGCTAGAACCAAGAGCAGTGGTGACAGAATCGTCAAAAGCTGGATGATTGCAAGGAACAATACGGCAAGAGACACAACAGCAAGAAGGAGAGAGGGGTGAAGAATGACAAACAGTCCCACCAGTCCAGGTTCCTGTGATTTCACAAAGTGGCATTAAAGTCTCTTTAGGAGAAGAAGAAGAGACAAGATCTCAACCTGAGAAAACAGCTGAGACAACACCAGAACAAACAGATGATCCGGGTGAAGGAACAAGTACTGGATCGAGAAGAGTCACCCGTAGTGCTGAATGGCCACAGAATTCTAGTCTAAGAAAATTGAGATCGAGTGTTTCAGTTGATCGCATAACGCCAGCAATTGCTGAAGAGACAGAGTCAAGAGGTATATGCGACACAGAAGAAGATCAGCAGACACCAAGAAGGTCGAAAGGAGCAAGAGTGCCTTGTCGAAGGTATTCTGCACCTGAATGGACATATTACATGAATCAGGTGTTAAATATGCCAGGGGAAGAATTGATTAATCTGAGATCAGAACTGTTTTAATCCCCATGAAATCACACTAAAAACTAATTTGGGAAAAGCTGTTTGAAAAGACTTCTGAAAAGAAACAAACGTTTGAGAGACATTGTTAAATGAGAAAGTGCAAAAGACTAAAAATAATGTTATTTGTTTTACGAAAATTCCCCTAGGTCCAAGGCTGCAGAAGTAGAGTAGGGATAACACACTTAGAAGAAGACTGGGTAGGGTTAGGGATGACTATACAAAGACTGTTGTAAATAAAGCTAAAAAAGAACTAACTGCAAAAGAAAAACTCAAGTATCAGCTTTAAGACAATCTGAAAAACGCACTATGAAATATTGCTGCTATATTATTGCTCAACGATCGGACTACAGACAAACATGTGTTTTCTAAATAGAGCTAGATGTAAGAATATTATGGATATTACATTTTTAGTAACCATTTTAGTGAACATAACAAAATTAATAGGGTTTTATTTGTCACCAGGGATAGAGAAGCCTATCTCTACACCTGAAACTGCTACATTTGCACACACAATAGATGAGAAAAAATGAAAGGCGTCATTTGTGAGCTACATGAAAGAAGATTACTCTACTAACATTTAGTCTAGATTAGTTCAAGTATACACACAGGCACTGGACGTAAAAGATTGTTATTTCTGTGCCCACTTACCTTCATCAGCTGCAGAGGAGGTGACTTATCACCACATACCTTTGTCATATGTAATCACATGAAGTATTGTGCTTAGCTTAGTATATAGGTGAGAACACTTTGAATATTTTAATTCTAATTATGACTTGGTTCTTTCTAGAGTTACATTACAGAAGAGCATGAATTTACACCCACCAGCAAAAGAAATGGATACAACTTGCCATTAGTTTAGACGATCCATGCCTATAGTTAGTGTTAAGGCATATGAGAAGAATTTAACCTGCTTAATGAGACCCTTAGAGAAAGTATTCATCATAACATTAGAGGGGAGGAGTACAAACATTTCACACAGTAAAAACAGAAAGGTAAATGTTTTGAAAAACGTTTGGAAGAAATAAGAATGTGAATTTAACCCCTTTGATG